>JAFMSR010000004.1:35597321-35668066 GCA_022818135.1 Saxidomus purpurata
CTGTAATTTAAATTACCTCAAAATAAGTTTTTATTCAAATAATTAATGTCTTACAATGATTGCTGCCAGACCTGAAAATTTCAGCTAAAACTTCCAGTAAACATTTATTAAAAGTAGCAAAACCATATGTAATGCAGCCCCATAAAACCTTTAAAAATCCCCCCCCCCCTCCTCCCCAAAAAATAAAACAACAAACAAACAAACTTCATAAACACTTGTTTCATAATTTCTCGGTGTATAGCAATAAAGGTTATCATATTGGGATACTGTGTGTAAAAGAGACATTTCTCGATTATATTCTTCTTGAAAATTCATTTATTTATTATTTTACGTACATTTAGCTCATTTTTAACACTAAGAGAAAATAATCTGGTAGTTGTAGGGAATGCCTCTTTTATCTTGATGTGTATTCTGAGAAATGAATAGCTTTTTATCGTAAAAGTGAAAAGATGATATCAATTATTGTTTGGTTTTAACTTTGGATGGAACCGGAGCATTGTATTCTTTATTTTCAGGGCAGAAACAGAGAAAGGACTTTCAAGAAAGCACATTATTGAAGGTTTGTTAGTTATTATAGTCGGAGAAAATTAGTTGCATTTCATTACAGTTGTCATAATTTTTATTTGATGCCTGCTTAGCATGACAGACACACTCATCGTGTATTGTTATTGTCAGTGGGCTGGTCTTTACACTTTCATGTCCATTCTATATCTCAAGATCCCCTTCTAACAGAACTGTCACGAAGAATCTTATTAACACAAGCAGTGCCTGAAATTGCGGGTTTGGTTGGAAACTGGGTCATCTGGGATAAAAAAGGGCACAGGGTCAAATCTGATGATGTAGACTGTCTAGCCACGAAATATGGAAAAAATTTACTGAAATTGCCATTTATAAACACACCTGCACTGTCATATTTTCTGTTGACTCAGGTGAGTGGTATAGATCCACTGTGGCCTTCATATTGTAGGGAAATTGATCAATTGTACATTCAAACATATGTATGTACATGTACATGTTAAATGAATAATTATGATCTAATCAGGCATTTTTATGTGTTCTCAGTGAATTCAGAAAAGCGATATTATGACCATACTGGTACTGTAGTTATTGTTGCAACCCTTTATGTGCCATTTATGGATTCAGCCACTCCAGCTTCATAAAGCATGTACAAGTATATTAGGTTTAACAGACTTAACATGTTTCTCTTTATATAGGGTTGAAGGCATCCTTAGAAAGACTGCAGTTGGAGTATGTGGATGTTGTGTTTGCCAACAAACCTGATGTTCACACACCTATGGAAGGTAAGAAATAGTATTTTATGGTTTTAACAGTTACATATGTATTTGTTAAGAGTGTGTTAAATTTGTGCTGATTTTAGAAGCATTATCTGTAGTTAATCTATAATGACATAGATCTAGCTTTGGTTTCATATTTGTAACTGACTTTGTGGTGTCTTCGCATTCAACAGTAAATGCTGATGAGAGAGTTGTAAGAAACTACTTAGCGCGTTTGCCTCAGGATAGGAGGGTCCCGAGTTTGATCTCCACCAGTGCCAAGTAGTTGTAGTGTCCATAGGCAAAATGTGATAATTCTTTGAGGTTCATTCCATCTTGAGTGATTCTCTAGAGCGATTAATCTAAGTTTAAAGAACTTTTTTCGCAATCGAGAATAAACAAATTAGTATAAATTAAAAAAACAACTTACTACTCAATGACTACCTGTGCTGACTGTGCATTTTGTTTACAGAAACAGTTCGAGCATTTACACACTGCATCAATCAAGGCTGGGCAATGTACTGGGGAACATCAAGATGGAGTCCAACTGAAATCATGGTAAATTAAGCAATCAGATTGCAATTTTAATTGCTACCATGCTTTGATTCCTGTAATCTAGGTTACAAAAGTTTCTTCTTAGTTTTGCTGTTGATCACTTCATGTATGTCATTGTGCAGTATTTTCATGTTGAATAAGTAAAATTTGCTGATACTAGTAACTTAAGACATAGTATTTTCATGCCTTAATTAGTTATTAGCACTACTAACCTGTAAACACACGAGGGTTGGAGCCTGAGGGCTCATGCACGTTTTTAGTGCAAATAACCTCTTTTGGCAAATTAGTGATGCCTTATGAGTTATTATTGAACAGTTTCTTGTAAATTATTGAATGGAGAATCTATAGATATATAGTCTTTGTCCTTGTACAAAAATACATGCAACGAAACCTACATTTGGTTAATATTTCATAGACACTGTGCTTGAAAGTTGGGAGTTAGTATTAATATTTAACATGATTATATATATGATTTCAGTGAAGGTAGTGCCATTGACTACTCCATTCTGTTTTAATCTGATGTTTTCTACATACAGGAAGCTTATTCTGTGGCACGACAGTTTAACCTGATCCCACCAATAGCAGAGCAGACAGAATACCATCTGTTCCAAAGAGAGAAAGTAGAGACACAAATGCCGGAACTGTATCATAAAATAGGTGTGTTACTTTTGCCCATTTACTAACAATTTAGCCCTGCTGTACCGAGAAAACAAAGAAAAATGTAAAAGAAGAAAGAAAAAAAAATTGTTTCAGCACAGTTCATTTAGTAGAATGTGACAGTACTAAAAGAGAAAGTACAGACACGGATACCTGAGCTGTATCATAAAATAGATATGATACTTCTACCAGTTCATGTTCATTTTAGCCTTGGTATGCGAAAATTTTTTTTTTTCTTAAAAATCGAAATTAGGGAGAAAAAAGGTATCTTAGTACAATTCATTTACGATTTTGTGAAAGTGACACAATAGGTGTAGATATATGTGTGCACAAAAGCTTACAAGCATTTCATAAAAGGTAAATCATGGGTGCAAGAAAAGATTTAATCCATACAGTATCCTATGAAATAGCACTTTGGATTGCTCTGCTACATCACTGTCATATTATCCTAAATTGACTGTTACAGTAATTTGATTTATTTGGTCAATTTTGTAGCATTAATGTTTTGATTGTTAAGATATACTATAATATTGTTGATATCTTTCCTGTCAATAACAAAATTAGTTGATCATGTGAATACAACACTATGGTCTGAAGTCTGTCTTTAGATCACACTATTTGCAGATTCCAGTGTGTTATCCAATGTAATTTCTTGACCAATGAATTCGTAAGACTGTTGGTGTAAATATGGACTGGACATTGGAAAATTGATAATCTTAGTTACAATTTCTTTTTTAAACTTCCTTAGTCTTAGAAGTATATATTGTTACAGGCATTGGTACAATTATTTGGTCACCTCTGGCCAGTGGAATCCTAACAGGAAAGTATGATGATGGTATACCAATATACTCCAGAGCTGCACTTAAGGTAGGACTAATTACATGGAGCAAAGGTCTTGTATTTAGATGTGCATGAAAGTTAGTAAAATTTGCAAGCTTACCAAATCAAAGTCAACTTAATGTTGTAAGAAATGAAAAAGTTTACTTTCATTTAAAGCTGATCGCTCTCAGTTAACGTTGAAAAAAATATTTTTCCAAAAAAATGACATTCTTATTCATAAATATAAAACTAAAGGCTACAATGAAAAAATAAGCAAAAATCTAGGTAGGAATTTGCAGAAATCGATTGAAAAGGTCGGTTACACGGCACCGCTACACTATATGTTTATATTGAAATTTCAAAAGCGTTTGCAACGCTTTTGAATTTTGAAGAGTATTTTTTTAATTTATAGGTATACGTGACATGAATTTCTACTGGAGCCTTTTTATATGACCATATATTCTAAAATACGTTATTTACATACAGTTTGAAGAACTTTATTTTTTTTACCAAAATCTGAGCGCGAGCAGCTTTAAGGAAATGATCAAAGAATTGGAATTTTGATTATATTTGTACACTAAAACTATAACTCAACACCTTAATGGGGCATGATATGCATAAACCCATAACCAACCTCTAATTGTAAATAAAGATCAGCTTGAGCTATCATTTTGAATACCAAATAGTCACTGTTCAAATGGGCATTTAAGCCAAATGAGAAAAGCTCATTAATTGTAGTTAGAGAATTCATTATATAAGCTTAAATAACGTTTCAGGGTTACAGCTGGCTGAAGGACAAGATACTGAGTGAGGAGGGCAGGAGACAACAAACAAAACTACGGGAAGTAGCAGAGATAGCAGACAAAGTGGGTTGTTCTTTGTCTCAACTAGCAATTGGTAAGAAGAAATTGAAGTCCTGTTTTTGCAAAAACCAATGTTAGGCCTTTTCAACCAGTTTAGTTCCAGATCAGCTGGTAGTTATTTGAATCCATAGTGTTTGTTTACACATGACAGGACCTGTATCCATAGTGTTTGTTTGCCCATCACAGGCTCTGTATCCATAGTGTTTGTTTACACATGACAGGATCTGTATCCATAGTGTTTGTTTGCCCATCACGGGATCTGTGTCCGTAGTGTTTGTTTACCCATCACAGGATCTGTATCCACAGTGTTTGTTTACCCATCACAGGATCTGTATCCAGTGTTTGTTTACACATCACAGTCAGGATCTGTATCCATAGTGTTTGTTTGCCCATCACAGGATCTGTATCCATAGTGTTTGTTTACCCATCACAGGATCTGTATCCATATTGTTTGTTTACCCATCACAGGATCTGTATCCAGTGTTTGTTTACACATCACAGTCAGAATCTGTATCCATAGTGTTTGTTTACCCATCACAGGATCTGTATCCATATTGTTTGTTTACCCATCACAGGATCTGTATCCATAGTGTTTGTTTACCCATCACAGGATCTGTATCCATAGTGTTTGTTTACCCATCACAGAATCTGAATCCATACTGTTTGTTTACCTGTAACCCGTAACAGGCTACATGAGTATTGTTAATAGGTGTTGTAATAAAAGTTGTGGTTGAAAGTGCTTTCATTTACCAGGGCTCAAAGATTCATCTCACATTTATAAGTAGCATTCATTTGACCGTTCTGTATAAATGTTAGTTCATCCCAATATTAGAGTTTCAGATTTGATCCACAGATTTCAGAAAGTATCATCTATAGAATGTGATTTTAACATTATTTCATATCATGTGAATGGTTGTTTGTAACAAGCTATTTGTTTGCCCAAATAAAGGTAGCAATTTAGTATGGGTTATCAGAAGCTTCTCAATGTTAGCTTTCAAATATATTTCTAAAGACATGGAAAAAATGTGATTTATATATGTAAGAATTGATTTAGTTGGAATGTTTTTATTGTCTTCTTAAAACAACTGGACTGTAGGTGTCATTTAGCTAGTACTAGGGAAGGGGATGAGGATTCTGGTAATATATAGATATCTCATCAGACACAACAGCATATAATTAGACAACTGACTGTATTGCTGAGAATGCATTCAATCACAAGAAAATAACTGCCTGTCTACAGTATGAACTGATCACAGGTTAAACAGAGAGGTCATAGGTTATACAGTTGGGTCATTGGTTATACAGTGAGGTCATCGATTATACAGACGGGTCATAGGTGATACAGACAGGTAATACAAATCTTTACTCTTTCAGCTTGGTGTCTAAAGAACGAAAATGTACACTGTGTTTTATTGGGTGCCTCAACTGTTGACCAGCTATATGAGAACATTCAAGCATTGCAGGTAATGGTTTAGTCTGCAACAGGAAAGTGCTTCAGATACAATTTCAAGTTCTTAAATGAAGTTTTAAAACATTGTGAACGACCAGTGAGCTGAAAATGTTAAGCAAGCTTAAAGTTTTTAACATCGGCCATAGGACAGGCCAATTTTAAAAGAAAACTTATATAATAACACAAAATAGCTGTATGTTACAAAGACTCACAATACAAAACATGATTTAAGTTAAGTTGGTACAATGTATTTCATTTCTCCTAAAAGTTTCCCTACTTCTTGCTAATCTTGCTTGAGGGAAAAGTTACGTCTTTTCCATACGTAATGATGCGGAGACTTCGAAAGGCTTGCTTTAAGGAATATTTTATTTGGTTAGAGACTTTTGTATATTTTCTTCTTACAGTATGTACCTAAGTTGACTTCAAGTATTATGCATGAACTTGACAAACTCCTCGGCAACAAACCGAGTGCTTCAAGAAGGGATAATGTGTCCAGGTGACTAGCTGCACAACCCAACCACGAGCATGTTGAGGGCACAATGTACACAGAATCACACCCTTCAACAACACAACGAAAAGGCTCACTGCTACCATACAATGCTGCATGTAGTCTCCAATGAGATATTCACATATTAACTGCACTGAGTATATGCAAGCCTTGAATGTAAACTGGTCATTGAACTACCAGTCACAGTCTGTCATATTCTTTGGATATAGACTGGTCATTGAAGTGCCAGTCACAGTCTGTCATATTGTTTGGATATAGACTGGTTATTGAACTTCTAGTCACAGTCTGTCATATTCTTTGGATATAGACTGGTCATTGAAGTGCCAGTCACAGTCTGTCATATTGTTTGGGTCAGACATGAAGCATGAGAACCAGTCTGTTTGCTTGACTAATGGCTGACATGGTATTTGTGCCAGAGTGTGCTGGAAACTGGTTGCCAGTTTGCTGTGTAAACTGGTTTTTTATGTAATTCATATGCAAGTCTGTTGTATAAATTGGCTCAGTCTATTGCTGAAATATTGATGTCCGATTTGCACTTTCTGTAAGTTGATTTCTTGTGTAATATGTCATAGCCTCTCATTGAAACCAGTCTCAAATAATCAGTAGATACTGAATTATGTACAGTCATCACCTACCATGTCAATTACATACCATACATGTGTCCAGAATTGTTTCCTACATTAGATATCTCTATAATTGTTAGGTGAAGGGATATTGTTTCAAAATGATCTAATTATTGTTTATTAAATTTATGTATGTTTGTAATGCACTGGTATACTGGTCTGATGCTGTACTTTGTTTATTATATTGCTACATGTACAATTCATTCAAATCTGGCACTTAAACTCATTGGTCACTCTGTCACGTAAACTGAATAATTAACAACTCCATTATATTGTATACCTATCATAAATACTTAATTTTGATTGGCCAATAATGATGACGGTTTGCAAAAGTAGTGTAGACCTGGAAAATAACGTGAAGACCTGTGGTTATTTTGAGATGTCATTTCTGTTATATTTTCACATGTTTTAAGTACTTTTTATGAGGTATACAATATAATAATTTTAGGCAATTGTTGAGATCATTATATAATTTTTAGGACTTTTGAAAAAATGATATTGACCTCGGACCACTTCGTCCTTGGTCAATATCACTTTTTAACAGGTCCACAAAACTGTATATTGACCTTAAAACTAGTCTATAATTGTTTAGTATAAACTGATACTTTCCACACTTTCACCACTCTTATATAATCTGGTTGATTCACCACTATGTCTAGTAAACTTAATCACTCTGTATCATGTGACTGACAGGCAGTATGTTCACACTTCAAGCTTATCTGATTTTCACTATTTACTAGTAATAGTGACTGAAACAGTTTCATTAGATATGATCTCCGACATATGTCATGCTGTAAATATGGCATCTTTTTTAAGAAATGAAATGAAAGAATTACTTTTTAAAGGAATGGAAATAGCTTACTTGGAAAATCATTTTTTATACAAATGTATTGTTACACAAAAAAAAAAAAGAAATGTCAAATAAGCTGCATTTCACATTTCATGTTGTCAGATACTCTGTAGTCATCTTAGCAAAATGCACTGTATTATAATTAACGTGCTTGTTGCTTGTTCATCCATACTTAACAACTTTTAAGACGCAACCAGAGATTTGGTGGATATTTTGTCATTACTGCAAGTGTAATTTGGAAAATTCAAGGACACCATGTTTTTTGCGATTCCATAGTTTTATCCAAAAAGTTTGTTACAAAATTCAAGCATAATTTCACTTTAAATCTTGTAAGCATCGACAATATTGCATTATGGTGATGTAAATACACGCTCAAAATTTTAACCTTTTTAAAGGTTGCGTTTTAAAAGTTGTTTAGTATATATTGCTAATTTCTTTACTTAGAACTCTTAACTTGCTGGCAATAAGTGATTCTGCCTTTGAAATCATTGGAGATCATGATCTGCAGTTTATACTACCCAGTCTATGAATGTTTAGTAAGCATCCCTTTTAACAATAAACAGTCCCTCAAGTCTACAATAGTTCCCTCCCTCCCTCCGAATTGTCAGCCATTTTGGTAGGAAACTTTCTGTTCATTTAAAGGGGAAAATCTACTAAACGATTATAAGATTATCAGATTTATAAACATTATTAATCCATATTGTTGCTATGGGCACATGGCTCAGCAGATCAAGAAAACGTGGTTGTCACACGCAAATTCTCTTGGTATTTTCTTAATTATCACATAATTGAGAAAACACTCGTATTAACTCTTATCAGTTTTGCCTATCAAAATGGCTGCCAGTTCAGAACAAGGGAGATAAATATTGTGGATGTGGGAAGGATGTATAAATGATGCTGTCTAAGTCAGGGTTTGCACAGGTCATACAAGCAGGAAGGTTTTCTAGTCGCCTCTAAAATAAATTGCCACTCCACTTTAATTAAGTATAGATACAAAGTCAGGTTAACCTTATATAACAACAGGGTGTATGATTAGCCAGGCATATATTTCACAGAATATAATAATAGAAGTGTTAAAAAAGGACAATCATATAACATGTACATTTAACATTATGTAAATATGCCGCATTACCATCATAATGTTTTTGTTCTTAGTACTTTTTTTTAAAGTTTTTATTACTAGGTCAGGGATGCCCAACATCTAGATTGTTGTGCAAAGTTCATTTTTCCCTTCTTATACACATTTCATTTTCTTAGGATAATAGTTGATAAGAGAATGCTGGTCACTGATTTGGAACTGTTTTCACCTTGAAAGTAGTTATCACCTTGATCTTTGGCCTAATGTCAACAAAGAGTAAGCTTTGTGGGTTTGAGATGGTCTGTTCATGTTTTAGTCATGTTTGTAAATTACGTCATTTTCATGATTTATATATATATATATATATATCATGGTCTGTTTATGTCATTTCCATGATTTATATCATGGTCTGTTTATGTCATTTCCATGATTTATATATTTATATCATGGTCTGTTAATGTCATTTCCATGATTTATATATTTATAACGTGGTCTGTTTGCATTTATGCATATTGTCTTATGGTGGCTGCATATATCAGGTATTTGCAAACAGAATGTTTTGTATCAATAATTTGAGGGTTCAGTGCAAAACAGTTGTAAGTTATAGGAAATAGAGATGGACTTGCAACTGTTTTGTGTTGAACATTTGTATTTTAAGCTAGGGTTGTTAATGATAGCTATTGGTGTTTCTTGGCCTAGGAGCAGCGTTTTGCTAACTTAAAAAGTTCAGTAAGGATTTGTGCCCATCTGTGTGAAGACTAATGTTATGGGTGATACTTCTGTGCAATCTGACCTGACTTATCTATCTGTAACACAAGTACAGTAAACTCCGTATATAGCAACTCCAAATATAGTGAGAATCTGTATAGAATTTTCTCTGGCCCAGTTTGTTTCTCTTTATTTATTTTATATAAAAATGCTGTATGGATATAACAAACTCCAGATATGAGGAACAAATTCAAATGGTCCTATTAAGGACAGAGTTTATTGTATCTGTAATATAGTACAGTAAACTCCATATAACGGCTCCAGACATAACGAAAATCCGGATATACGGAACAAATTTTCTCTGCCCGATTTTTTTCTTTCTTTATGAAAATGTTGTATGGATATAACGAACTCTGGAAAATGGTCCCAAGGAGTTTGTTATAAGCGCAGTTTACTGTAGTAGTATTGCACTCTGATATTTTATTTTCTTTTTTCAGCAGACTATAAATGTAAAAATACAGAAGGGTTCTTGATGACTGAATATAAGTCACATAATGTCTATCCTGAGCCTTTGCCGATCATGATCACTGTTCACACCCATGCAGTCTGATCATGATCTGCACTGTTCACTATAGAGACAGCAACTTTTCACAGAAAACCCCTTTGAATAGATACTGAAACTTTCCACACAGAAGGATTGACAAGTCCATTTTAAATGGATAGCAGGGTAGGGTTATGGAAAATGTTAGTTTTGTGTGATGTATAAGGATGAGAAATCAGCAGAAATATCGGTGGCCGAAGACACTTTTTATACACTTTATACAACTGTAGCATAATTTTCATTGTGTCATAAAACTAAGTGCAATATTGTATTTATCACCATGTTTGATTGCCTGCAAATGTGTTACTAGTAACAGGCTGTTTTGTAAAAATGTAATGTTATACTTTCATTTGTAATGTTTTATATGATAAAAGCCATTGTGATAGTCTTTATAAATATATATAATACTGTCTCCCTTGGTCTAGTGCTTTAGGCATCCGCCTTGGGAGCAGGATTCTGGAAGTTGAATGTTCAAAGAAGGTGTTTCGTAAGTCAGAAATAGCTGGTCGCTCGAAGTATTGTAAACAATATAAATAAACACTTTACCTTTATATGTTTTAATTTTAAGAAATCTTTGATTCATTTGTTTCCAGGAAAAGTCAAAAGGGCAGACTGATTCTTCCAATTTAACCCCAGAACAAGATATATACTGCTAAAGCTAGATATGCAGTCAGAAAAATTACGTTCGACGATTTGCCTTTGGACAGTGGTATCTGAACATATGAATGTTACCAAGGAAATTTGTTATTCAAAGTCATACAGTGTTCTGGGTTAATGTTCTGTTCGTCTTTATTAGACAGTGGTGAAACATGGATCACTTGTCTCATGTACGAATGTTTGCTACTGTAAATCAGGGAAAATTAGCAAAGATTAATTTTGGTTGCTTCTGCAAATTTCTGACTACAGTAACTTAAAAATCTTGTGAAAGATTCATTTTACATAGACTTATTATTAAAGAAGTCTCTTATTGCAAATTTATTATTCCTGATTAAGTCTGTCTGCTGAAATTTTCGTCATTGGAAAACTTCCCAATTTACAATATTTGAAACTGCATGTCTTTTTTCCTTCTGTTTCGCTATGATAAGACATAAAATTGTAATGAACAGATATAGAATGAGCTTTGGAGTTTCTCTTTATTCAAATAGCTGATATTGTAAAATTTGGAAAGACCATACTACTATAAATATGACTGTGGGTGTGTTGGTAGTACGATGTAGATCAATCATAACTCATGGCTTTGTCATAAGTCTTTGTCCATACATATAATACATGAAAACATTTAAACTATATTTGATTTTTAACATCTGAGGTGTTAATAATGCCTCCCTATGATAAAGTTAAGAGTTGTTGCACCTGTCTTGTTTAAGAGTGGACTGGAAGAACGGCAAGAGGTTATCACTGAAGTAAAATTGATTTAGCATTTACTGTTGAACAAGAGCCATTACAAGTTACAATGTACCTTTCCTGTTGTACTGGTGTTGGGTAGATATAGTTTGTTAAAAAGATATAACATTTTTTCAGGATCTTTTATTTTACAAGGAGTTCCACTACTAAAAACAGTGCATTAGACACTTTTCACATGGCCTATTCATATCAAAGATGTTGCAGACATTACATATACATGTACACATATTTACACAATGCACACAATTTACAGAAACTAAAGTCAGTATTAATGAATATTTATTTTCCGTCCAAATGGTCGCCTTTAAGTTTTACAAAAATTTTATTCCATAGCTGTTCAAGCCTCTTTAACAGACTCTTGTAATGGCATTCTACCATGGTTATTTAATTTTTGATAATTATGGATTTTTTTTCAAGAATTGTTTATCACATAATTATAAACTTTTAAGATGCAAGTATTCATTTGTTTATTGCTAAACAAAACTTTAAAACTCCATGTACATGAATGTTTCTGTGATCAACAGGGTGTTAGTTTTCTGTTTTATACATTTCTCTTTAATAAGTCTATGTAATAGGGTTAACTTAGATGATTTATTTCACTTAAATCTCTTCATGCATTATTCTTACTACATGGTTTTGAATATGTATGTTCACATTTTGTAGAACCAGTATGATATAGTTTTTGGTTATTTATTTTGTTTACATAAATACACTGCCATACATTTACTTTGCCAAATTTAGTTTTAATTTTAATTCCATACAATCATGTATATTTAGATAGTTTCCTTTTAGAGAGTTTTGAAAATGAGATACAGAAGTACTTGTATACAGTAACTTTTGAAGAAATTATATATACAATGCAGATTCAATACATGTTTATGTAGTATTTCATTCATGTGCTTGTTAACTCACCATAAACACATCTTTTCTGGAATTTCGTAAAATGATTTGTGGGTAACAGGGCAATTTTTCGAAGGTTGGGGAAGGGGTCCTAACCCCTGAATTTGGACAAAAATTAAGTGATAACTAGCTGAAGGGGACACTTAAATCCTGGTGTAAAGTCACAGTTTGGGGAAAACTGCATGAGGTTAAAGTAAGTTTTAGTTAATATTATGGAAGATTATGTCAGTCCCATTTACAATGTCACAATATGATTAAACTATTTATATACCATATCAGATTCATGTACAGGGTGCATTTATGCCTACTTCTTGTAACAGTAAACTCTGAAAGTTTATGGGCCAGATCTTTTTGTCCCCTTTATTTAATATGAAAAACTGTATGGATATAATGTACATTTACTCCGGATAAAAGGAACACATTTAAATTGTCCCAAGATTCAAGAAGCTTCCGGAGTTAACTGTACATTGTTGTAAAATACTGACATGTTTAAAGAGGGGAACTCATTGATGACAAAAGTAGCTTTAAAGTTGCTTCACATAATGCTAAACTTTACCATAGCCTTTATGTTATACATGTAAGACTGGGTTATGTTCATCATATTGAATTGAAGATATTTATCTCCTCATGATAATTTTCATCTTCAGATCCCATGAACGATTTAAATGTTTGATTAATTTTCAACAGATGTACAAGTTTTGAAAAATTTCGTCATTAAATTCATATTTGACCATTTTCAAACATAAATTTGTTTTAAACACAGCAATATCTTATGCATGGACTAATATACTTGAAAGGCAAAAGAAACGCAACTTTTTCAAATTTTCTTATTCGTAGAAAAAGTCAACTCACATTTTTTCATGAAATCGTGCAGATGGTAAAGTTCCACATTTAATAACCATGAACTAATTCGTTCACTTGTAAACTGTTTTTGATTTGTGCTGCAATGGCCATCTCTTACTACATTGTACCTCGGTCTAATCAAGCAGGCTATAGTAAAGTTGCATTTGTTTTGCCGGTCAGTATACTTGTAGCTGTTTCAGTTATTTGCAGCTCGGGATAAACGTAACACTTGAAGAATACGTAAAATATCAATTAGTCTCTAAAGATTTAAACTATTTTTTAATAAAGACTTAATTGTTAAAATACACAGATTTAAGTATGCTGTGTGAATAACTTTTGTAATATATATTTTTAAGAGTATACATATCATTGCTAATTGTCTTAAATATCACTTAAAAGGATCGTATTCTGAATTGCCGTCTTAATATGCATTAAACTGAGCACAATACCTGTGACATGTTCGTTACACAGATGTTGTTGCATAATCTCTAACAAAATGTCACTTTTTAGGACATGATAAGTTTCTGTTTAAAGTAATGTATATAACTTCTCATCTTTCTATAATTAAGGAAGACATGTGAATAAGAACCCATAACAAATAGTGCTTCAAAACACAGAATTAAGATATACTCATCATTGTTAAATTTGATACTATCTTTTCAATCTTGAGAATCTTCATTATTTTTATTATCTCTTGATTAGAAAACTGCAAACTGCCACAAAGAATTATTGACTGGTAATTTAAAATTATGAGAAGTGAAGTAGTACAAATACACAATAAAAGTTGACAAACTTTAAGGTACTTTTAAATGCTTAAAGTGGTGCCAGCATCAAAATTGTATGCAACAAAACTATGTACATAATGTATGTATGTAACTGAAAAACTTGTGTGTTTCTTCATTATACCTTATGTGATGCACTTTTGACCTTTGCTATTCAGTTATTTTGACATTTGTTTTGTTACTCTCTGTAGTAGACAATTTTACTTTTTGTTAAAATAAATCATTGTTTGAAACAGTTGAAACTTTGTTATGTTTAACAGAGATACCAAGTTTTGTGACGCCTTTGTAGCAAGTTGGGAATAACACCCAATATCCTTTCTTCAGGGTCTTTTGCCTAACGTGTTAAAAGAAATGTTGCATAGTACTTAAATAGTGTAATTACACCGCCCGTCCGTCTGTCTGTTGTCTGCGCCCAAGTACGGAAGGTTAAGTGAACCCTACGTCGTATCATAAAAACACGTTTAAGCGACACTTTATGTCCCTGCGATTTGAAGAATGATGGAAGAGCACATTAAAGTATTACCAATGTCCGTGCAAATGGTGGTTTCTGATTAATAACTTTTGAAAGATTGCATTAATTTTTAATATAGATTTACTTAGGTTAATGATCATAAAACACAGGTCAAGTTCGAATTTGGTTATAACCCACAAATTATTATTGGAGTTCTGGCCAAATTTCAGCAAAATGGTGGTTTCAGATCAATAACGTCTGAAAAGTTGGATGAATTTAATTAAGATATTACATGTTGGTTTACGAAAATAAAATACACGTCAGGTCAAGTTTGATTTTGGTAACAATCCACAAACTATTACAGGAGTTGTGACCTTTTTTTCACTTAAATTTCAGCAGAAGGGTGGTTTCCGATCAATAACTACTCTTGCAAGATTGTTCAGTTTTTACATGTAGGTATTTGATCATAAAATAGAGGTCAAGTCCGATATTAGTTACAATCTACGAAATAGTACAAGAGTTATGGCCCCTTTTAAATCAAAATTTCAGCAAAATTGTGATTTCTGATCGCTATCTTATAAAAGGTTAAATGGATTTCAGTAATATTTTCTACGAAAGTGCAGTCTTATATACCCGATGTGTCACTCGTAATGTTGCAGAGGTCACAGCACATACATGAATTTTAAGCGAACTTTGTATATCGTAATAGCTGTTTTTTTCCAACTCATGCTTATTACATTTTAACTCGCCTGTGAACAAAGTGCCGAAGGTGAGTTATTCTGACATTAAAACAAGACGATGTGTTTACTACAAGACTCGCATTCAATAGCTGAACCTTAAAGCTAATGTGAATTAAAGTGCATGATTGTCTTTAAATTAAAAACCTATGCGGGGCATCCGTGTCGTTTGGACACATTGCTTAATTACTTTCATGTGACATTTTTTTAGTTCACCTGGCACAAACTGCTGTCTGTCCGTCCACCATTTCTTTCAAACGACATCTCCTCTGAAACCACTTGGCCAATATCCTTTGCACACCGGCATATTTTGTTACACACTCGACAGACATGCATGTGTTTTTGTAAACACTGTACATCACGTTATGGCTACTTTCGGTTTACTGCGCGTGTTGTATACGTCAGCAAATAGATTGAGCTGTAACATGAAAGTAAAATTTCCATTGGCCCACCTACAGAGGTCACGTGCAGTGGTCACCCTGTCTGCTAACCTGCGCATGGACTTATTTTTTTTTTTTTGCTAACGAGAGGTCAATTTCAAGCGTTCTCATAAGATGTCAATATACCTAGGTTTGAGTACGACATGTCTGCTTTATGTCTGTGAAAAAATATTTGCACACGCTCAAAACACTATCCCACAGGGGCCTGTACGCGAACGTTGGTAAAATGAAAATTTTCAAAGCTGGTAAAATTGTGTCCAAGGTCATTTTCAAGGTCGTCTTAAAGTGTCAGCATTTGCCTCGGACGTCTGAGTTTTCAACATTCAGGAGCTGTCGGCATAGCCTTTAAATTCATACAGACAAAACGTGTTCCATACGGTCACTGTCACTTCTATGGAAGGCCAAACCTGTCTTAACCCGCGTATACGGTTTATTACGTTACAGGCGTCAAAGGATATTGATGAAACGTTGCAGGGATGTTCATTGCATAGAGCTCTATCAAAGTTGTTCAAAGAATTCTATTCCATGCAGAACTCTGGTTGCTATGGCAACAAAGAGGAAACACTTTTAAAATCTTCTCTGAAACCACAAGGACTAGAGCTAATGTATTTAACATGTGGCATTGTCTAGTAGACCTTTACCATAAATGTTCAAATTATGACCCCAGGGTCAAAATTGACCCGCTTGGGGTCACTTGGCTTTACTTAGGCTAATATAGGTAAAACTTTAAAAATCTTCTTCTCTGAAACCTAGACATTAGATATTTGGCATGTAGAAATGCCCAGTCGAACTCTACCAGTATTGTTCAAATTGTTACCCACAGGTCAAAATTGACAGCCCTAGGGGTCACTTAATTTTACATAGGCTTATACAGGAAAAACTTAAAAAACCTCAAAGAGCTTAGATATTTAGCATGTAGCATTGCCTAGTAGGTTTCTTCAAATTTTGTTTAAATTATACCCCTGGATGGAATATTGGCCCCGCCCAGGAGGTCACTGATTTTACAAAGACGTATATAGGAAAACCTATTTGGTATGTAATATTGTATTGTGGTCTTCCACCTACGTTGTTCAAATCATGTCTCTTGGGTCAAAATCGCAAGTGGACATGTATTCAGGTGAGCGATATAGGGCCATCATGGCCTCTTGTTTAATAATAGATGTGTTACACATTCTTAGGTAGTCAATAACTGCCATCCCCTTTTTCGTGTTTGGGCTGTAACTTTATCATACACCCGCTTTACGTTGTAAGGCGGGGGCTATATATATTGGAATCACTTGCTCTTACTTCCTTTCCGTAAAGGTCAAGGTAAAGTGTAAAAGTGATGGGAACACACATTTTCCTGTATTTGAAGCTACAGCAGTGAAAATTGAATTGTTTGGATAGTGTTTCATGCAGATTACAACTGTGGCATTGGCTGACATTGTCCTACTGACCAACTTTGTTTTTGAAGCAACATCAATGGAATTTGGAGCATACAGAATGTTTTCATTAAGATTTCAACTTCCACATTTGTTTTCCTTGACATACTGAAATACTTTCCGTTTTTTTAAGTTATATCCATAAAATTGGAGTACGCATACAGTGTTGCATATATATTTCAACTGCGATATTACAT
Source organism: Saxidomus purpurata (assembly GCA_022818135.1). Taxonomy (NCBI): domain Eukaryota; kingdom Metazoa; phylum Mollusca; class Bivalvia; order Venerida; family Veneridae; genus Saxidomus; species Saxidomus purpurata. The sequence continues at coordinate 35,614,483 of JAFMSR010000004.1, forward strand.
TGACTGACCTTGTCCTAATGACCTACTTTTGAAACTACAGCAATGAAATTTTAACCATAGTTTTGAATGCAAGTTTTGACATGGGCTGACCTTAGCCTTTGGTTGAGTTTGACATGAGTGAGACATCACTTTGGAGATATTCGTCACTTGCAGTAACAACTCTTGTTTGTTTGAAACTCATTTCCACTAGCTCACAGTTCCATTAACACAGGAAAACTGTGAGCAATGTAGAGAAACTGTAACGATAACAAGTGATTGTATGGAAGGCCGGTGGATCATGCTAATTGAGAACTGCTTAATATGTAATTGTGTTAATCTCATTGGTTTAAGACTGTTTACAGTTATTTTGCCAGTTTCAAGACTTGTCTGTGTCATTCAGAAAAGTGTTCATTTGAAAAAGAACAAACAAACAAAAGAATTCTTTAATGTCAGGAGAGTATCACAATACATAAGCACAGATAGGGTGAATAGTTTATCTACAAAGACAAATTGATTATAAAAAAGTAAAAGTGTTCTGTATTTTACAGCATTTTGGTAAATAATTAAGTCAAATTATACATAGGAAATTTGTCCATGGATAAACTTTAGTAAATGTTTCTAATGATAAAAGAGACAGGCAAAGTATGCAATGGAACACTTTCTGTCGTCAGTGATTTACAATGGCTCAGGAAAAATGTGTCATCAAATCGACTTAATTTTCTCAAATAACCACACTGGTTTTTTTTTTTAAATTACCTGAAATATTCATCTAGCGAAATATTTTTTTCTTAAAGCTGAAAATTTAGAAGAAGTAAGTTATAATCTTTAATTGAGTTATATAAGTGTGTAGTCTACTGCAATTAACAGTATGTAGATGCAGTTTTCAAATGTCGAGTAAAACACTTTATTGAACAAGCACAAGCGTGGACAAAATGATCGGTTATTTCTTAATGAGGCATGCCGTTTTATAACACATTGGAAACATTTGCCTCTTTTCATAAACTTCTAAAATAAAATTTGAATGGAAATTGTTCAAGGACATTCTTACAATTGAGTAAAACGGTATACAGGATAGGAACACAATACAACAGTTAGATATAATAGTCATACACACAACCTTCTAATACACAACACAGATCTAAAATATTAAGGTATGTATATGTAAGAACACTAGATCTAAATTTACTGTGAATATGAAAAAAAAAACAACAAAAAACAAAAAACAAAAAAACACAACATAATGTCAGTAAGTTTCATCACGGTTTTCTCCCCATGCTGAACTGTTTTCAATAGAATGACGAAATAATGCTTCTTTGTTACATTGTAACAAAGTGTCTCTATTTTGGTTTATGTATCCTCGACATCAGGCATTTCGTGAGATAGCTGTAACAAATGTTTAGAAAATGCATTAAATATCGGTGCAACAAAGTTTCTTTCAAAATGTACCGGAAGTAAACCGTCACTAAATGAATCCTAAAGATGTCTCAATATTCAGATTTGACGAAATCTATGACATCAGCAGTTATTTTTATCTTATTGTCACGCATGCGTTCCTACTTCTCAGTCAAATGAAGTGTTTCTTACCGTAATATTTACTAGAAATGCGTTAAATCTTAGACTGTCATCTGTTTAAAATAGCGAAATTACAGTCAAAAGCAATAAATCTTGATCGGTTACAAGAAATCAATAATCTGGCATAGATTTAAGTTGTCTATTACATAATCTTTTGTCATGATATGACAAAACAACCAAATACTAAAAATAGATCAGTCTTCCATCGATCATTTTGAAATTGTTACTACTTTTGTGAGCTGCCCCAGACAGATGCTGTCATTATTGACTTAGTACCGGCAAATATATGTCTATCGGACATGTTAATCACTTTGGTATCTTACCTTACATAAACAGACCATTTTAAAGCAATTGTACAGTGATCCAGATAAGCTATTGGTGCAACTAGGTATTAACCCATCACTTTGTCGCTTTATTGTGGCAGATATTTGGTATTTGCTTAAACCAATTGAGTATTTCACAAGATTCCATGACATTTGGTCGAATGACGATTAGTCGAAACGAAATTATGTCTACATAACAATTTAGTATTCTGTAACTCTTTATCGAAATGCCTCAAAGAATCGGTCGGATATTTATTTTGGTTATTTTAAAGGACATACCCTATAACTGATGCCAAACTAAATAAACTCCAAAACATAGATAATAGTATCTTTGGAAGTATTATAACTTAACCTAAAAGTTTCAGCTATGCATTCCCAGTCATTATCGATAAAATCAGCGGTTTAAAATATACTGCAGTACCGTAAACCATTGAATAATCTATTTAGAGTCGTTGTTGTACAATTAATGGGTGGATGCGATTTATTACAGAAAGCTCTATATTTATTAATTGTGGTAAAATGAGGCATTTTTCGCCTTAGGCTCTTCTTAGAAATTGTATTTATTTATCACTTTACGTTCATTGAACACATAATCAATCTTTCGAGAATATAATCTGCTAGATGTAGGGAGTGTCTCTTTAAAGCTGTTCGTTCACAGTTTCTGGTGAAAACAAATTCTCCAACATGCAAACGCTTTTGAAATTTCAATATAAACATATAGTGTAGCGGTGCCGTGTAACCAACCTTTCAATTGATTTCTGCAAATTCCTACCTAGATCTTTGCTTATATTTTTATAAATAATAATAATATTTATGAATAGGAATTTCAATTTTTGTGAAAAATATTTTTTTCAACAGTAACAGAGAGCGAGCAGCTTTTAGCATAAAATGTAAAAGTAATTGCTAGAATCAAAAATACTTGTCAAAATCGAGGTAGAAGTTTGAGAAAATTTGTTGCAAATGTTTGTGTGTTTGGTTTTACGGCACCACTACAATATATGTTTATATTAGAATTTCAAAAGCGTTTGTAAGTTTTACAATTTGATAGCGTATAATTTTAAATATACAGATATACTGTGCGGGAATTTACAGTGGAACCTTTTTATTTAACGGTATGTTCTAAAATACGATATTTCCATACAGTTTGAAGAACTTTATTTTACCAAAATCTGAGAGTGAGCAGCTTTAAGACTTACATCTTTACCAAGCACTTACATGTAAATGAATCTCTTTTATAGACATACATGAAATATTTGAAAATGTAATAAAATGGGATTGTTTGATACCAAATAATAAAAATGAAAAATGGTCAGTTAGAAACATTCCTACAGTTATAAAAATGTACTGTTCAGGTTAAAAAGTATACACTATGTAAATACGAGATTAATACTGTCTTGTTAGGGTGTTCAATAGGAAAAAACGTCGCGGAAATATGAGATTAACTTTATAAAACGTATTATATCAAAATAAATATAAAAAAATTCCTCATCTATGAGCTGACGATGAACTAAAGCTCTTAACTTTATGTACATTTTCATAGTTCTAATACAACATTTTATTTCTGGCTGCATGATCAGGGTTAAATTCAGCGGATAATTTTCAGATCTGCATATAACACAAATTTCGATTTCTACGCCCATAGATTTGTATAAGTTTGTCAAAAAATGAAGTCAATACTGGTTCATAGGTTGTGGTAACTCACAAAAACGATATGCAGTGAAACAAACTTTTTAATTAATTCGGCGCGTCCATACCTTGGGATAGTGTGACATCCTGATTCGAGTTTTCAATATACAAGCAGTGGAGTAGAACAATTAAAACAACGCACTGCGTAATAAATGCACTGGCGCTTTGTTGTAATTGAAACGAACCCTATATCAGTTACGAGACGACCAAGTCCGAGCTCGTCGCTTACTGGCCAAAGTTGAATCAGCCCGATGATAATAGCTAGGTCTTCGGATATAATTAAACCCAGTCTGTGATACGACATTAAATGATCGTACCCGTTTTAGAATACGGAAAACTCGATACGCCGACCTTTTGAAATTAATTGGGTCACAGACATTTATATGTACGCACGCCACATGAATTCAATTGGGGAGCGATGGTGTAGAGGTTAAGGTGTCGGCCGCTCATCCCGGAGGTTGTGGGTTCGAGCCCCACTGGGGTCACGACCATACTTCCTCATATGGCACTAGTACTGGTTCTTCCAGGAAGCAGACTCGAGAGTGACTCGATAAGCTACAAGCTTACTTCGCAATCGAGCTAAAATAAATTAGTATAAACTAAACTAATTCAATTGCCTGGGTATTCCATGAATTTAATTGCAAAAATTCGCAAATACGCAGCTTATATAGAGCTCTGTTTTTTTATAATAACACAAATAATTGATGGCGAACATTTCTAAGTGATTATAGCTATTGAATATCGCAGCGTTATTCAATACATTATCCTTTAATGACTTTCCTTGACGTTTCATACCGGCAATACTAAGTCTATAATTATGTTTTTATACCTGAGGATGAACAGTTATTCCCCATGCTGTCACAAGGTCAGACATGCGCGGTGTTACCTTTAGTTCACCAGTTTCTTGTTCATGAATTCCCTCGCTATCCTGAAAAAGACAATCGGGAGTTTTGTAACCATGTTTTATGATTTTCAATTTGTGTTTGCCTTTGCCATTTAGAATAATAGTTTCTGTCATGAGCGCGAGGTTCAGATCGAAATATCCGTCACCGAGGGTAACTGTTTTGGCGGGAACGAGGCTCTGCCGAGTTCCCGTAAAACAGTTACCCGAGGTGACGGATATTTCCATCTGAGCCAAGTGACTCATGATGGAAACATTTTCTTGCATACCGTCTTGCACTTTAAAGTAGATTTCTACATGCAAACTTATCAAAATAATGAATTATCACGAAAAACAAACGATTTTCCGACGTTGTGTTTGGGAAATTGACGTCACAATGTTTATAACGTTACGTCATAAGTAATTCACGAACGTCGTCTGGCATAGGAGGGGTGCCAGACTGGTTTTTCCGGCATGGGCAAAATCACCGGAAATGCCGATCCGATATGCAAGAACATCCTATTCATAATCCTTTCATAGCCTTATTTGCCGAATAGTTATTATCATAACCAGGCGCGGTATTGATATTAGTAGGCATAATATTTCGGCCATTTTCGTACTTTGTGAGTTAGCATAGTCACATCAGAATGGCTTTTCACCGTCCACATGCTTTTAAGTTCATATAACAGATATTCTCCCCAAAGTATATAGATAGTTCAGTGTTTATCCTTGACATCAAACTGTCTCATTATCCGATTATTACTGACATATTACAAATGTTAACAGTAAAATACATGAAGTACATTGTATACTGTTTATTGTGAAAAATAATTTTAGCTGAAAGTTAGACTTTGTATTGCAAAATGTTCTTATGTCTGAAAGAGATATCTGTTTCTAATTTGATTCAAGACACAAGGTTTTATTTTCATATGGAAGAAAAATAGTGGACCTGCTCATTTCTGTTAACCAGAGTTATCTTCCTGGATCCTTCTACTCGAGCAAACTGTGCAGGAGGGTGGTCAGTTTCAATACTCTCTGCATGTTGTTCTCGCACCTGTACATGTATGAACAGTTTGGAATATCAAAGGAAAATAAAAACTATAGTTGGAGACGAAGACACATACAATAATACAACTAAATGTTTTGTAAATGAAAGAACAAGTTAGATAGTTTATTCTGCAAAATAAATTTGAAGCATAGGCTTTATGTTCATAAACAAGACATTTAATGTAGAAATGTAATCGTAGGTTATCTTGATACTGCGATAATTAATGTGAAAATATCGAAAAAAAATTACATTTTCAAAGTTGGTCTTAATACCAGCATCAGTTGCAATATATCTTGAAATTTGAGTCAACTTGAAAACAACAGTTTAAACAAGAGTTATAACAAGAGGGCCCTATATCGCTCACTTTGGTACAAGTCCACTTGCCTGGTGGAAGATCACTAGATAATGTTATATACAATAGGTTTTCCTATATACGTCTTTGTAAAACAAGTGACCCCCCCCCCCGGGCAAGGTCAATTTTGACCCCAGGGGCATAATTTGAACAAACTTTGAAGAGGTCTACTAGGCAATGCTACATGCCAAATATCTAAGCTCTAGGCCTTGTGGTTTCAGAGAAGAAGATTTTTTAAAGTTTTTCCTATATGAGCCTATGCGGGATCAATTTTGACCCGGGGATCATTATTTGAACAATCTTGGTAGAGGTTCACTAGCCAATGCTACATGCCAAATATCTAAGCTCTAGGCCTTGTGGTTTCAGAGAAGAAGATTTTAAAAGTTTTTCCGATATAAGCCTATGCAAAACTAAGTGACCACCCCTGCGGGGTCAATTTTAACCCTGGGGTCATAATTTGAACAATCTTGGTAGAGGTCCACTAGCCAATGCTACATGCCAAATATCTAAGCTCTAGGCCTTGTGGTTTCAGAGAAGAAGATTTTTTAAGTTTTTCCTATATATTCCTATGCAAAACTAAGTGACCCCCGGTGCGGGGTCAATTTTGACCCGGGGGTCATAATTTGAACAATCTTGGTAGAGGTCCACTAGACAATGCTACATGCCAAATATCTAAGCTCTAGGCCTTGTGGTTTCAGAGAAGAAGATTTTTAAAGTTTTTCCTATTTGCTGCCATAGCAACCAGAGTTCTGCATGGAATGGAATTCTTTGAACAGTTTTGGTAGAGCTTCATGCAAGGAACATTCCTGCATAGTTTCATCAACATTGACCTAGTGGTTCAGAGGAGATGTCATTTGAATCAAAATGTTGACGGACGACGGACGACAGACGACGGACGACGGACAATCATCAATTAGAAAAGCTCACCCTGGCGTAGCATAGTTCAATAACAATTAGAAACTTACCATTTGTAAGTCGAATTTAACTTTGCCTGGCCCACTTCGATATTCTGTTGTTTTATTGTTGTCAATGCCTCTCTGAAAAGTTATTTTTGTATACAATTACTTTAATTCTGCACTGATGCGACCCTCATTGCAACAGGACATTACAATTTTATCTCTTACTAATGTTTCGTTTACATAGGTATAGTGAAACCTAATATGTTAGTTGCGCGCTTACACATTTTAAAATATATAATGCATTAAATCTACATGCTCTATTCGCCAGGGTACTGCACAGATATAAAAAAAAACAATTTTAGTTTTATCTTACCACTACTAAAACGATTTTTAAAAATAAAATTCACAATTCGAAAAAGTTTATTTCCGATTTGAAAGTCTTGTTCATGACCAAACGATAACGTAATACATTGTGTACAACATAATTTTATAGATGGGTCATTCGCTGATTATATAAGTGCCAAATAATTTTAAATTTGACCAACTTTTTCAAACATAAAGGTTTCCATGTCAATGAGTAAATATCACAAGTTATCAAAGGGATAATACGAGAAACACCTATGACGTGTTCTTATCAAGCGAGTTTGGGACAATATGTGGTTGTTTAGAAATACTAGACAAACTACGGACAGTAGGTGGTCGTATGAACTCTACCTCAGTATATTGAGCTCAGGTGAGAAAAGTTGGAAATCTTGAACAGAAAGGGAAGGTGTGATCGTCACAAATAAAGGGGTGTTTTCAGGTTGTTTTTCTTGTTACAATAACTATTTCATCTAAATCAATATATAATTTATTCTATTTTTTTGCTGTAACTTTATGATTACGATAGAAGCAAGGTTTAACAGGTTTAACAAAGGTATTAAGCAATGTACATTTTATGACATTGCGCTAAGTGGTATTTGCAGATATAGCAGGAATACTAGAAATTCCTTCTGGCACAAACTTCATAATACAATAAATATAACAATTAATTGAGCCTATAACAGAAACAAGTTATACAATAAATATTTTGAGGAGAGTAACACTTTAAAACACACACTGAAAGGGAAATTCTCATGAAAGAAATTGAACAAGTGAATGGAGTACTGCCATGCAATATAAAATCCCAAACCGAAAATGACAGGAGTAATGAACGTATGACTTAAGTTTTATGAAAATCGTTCAATATGCATGTAGAAGTAACAGCCCGGACAAGAAGTACTAGCATATAACACGGTTGGACGGACAGAACATGGCAAATTTATTGTCCCAAACGATCTTCGATCGGTTGGAGTCTAAAAAAGTATAAATAATACATACAAGAGACTCGGAAAACGTGGGAATGGTGTCTTGTCTTGCAGAAAAAAGCCAGTAAGGCACGTTTGTGTCATCTTCGTCCTCCTCAATCTGAAAGAAAGGACAAAGAATTGTCCAGACTTGTCGGTACTTTAAAAAAACAGAAACACATCTGTCAGTTTATATGATCGATCGCTAACCAAAATAAAACGTTTGCCAAGATTTTTTGCATCTAGGTATTTATATAGGTATTTACTATATTACATAATTACATGTGTGTTTTGTATTTCATACCACATTTAAGTTTGTTATGAGCCTATGAATGACAACACACAGAAAAGTAACAGATGTATTCGTGGCGTACCGGAAAAAGATAACTCTAGATAGAGGCTGGCACAATATGAAACATACATGCATTATTAAAGAACTCATATTTATAATCATGATAATTATTTTGATCGTTAATGTAATTATTTCTCACTATATTATTATGTGGTTATCAAAAAGGACAAAGTCACTGTATTATTGTACCTTTCTCTAATTGAAATCTGACAAAATTGACGGTTTCATGTAAACTTAGTCCTGTTTTACAATCTGTTTCGTGTAAGCTTGATACTGTTTTACAATCAGTTTCATGTAAGCTTAGTCCTGTTCACGAAATGATTTTCAAAACACCGAGTTTTGCTGTTCTACTCAGCGCCGCTCGGAAGGAAAACAAATGTTATGAGCTATACCTTAACAATAATTTGTTTGATTAGATTTAATACTTACCGGTATTTGTAAACTATTTTCTGTCTCCTGTAAAAAGAAATAGAAACATTTTGTTGTGATACAGCTTTGTTATTTTAAATATTTTTAAGTGTTGGAAGTCGAGCGAGCGACATATTTTTAGTTTGAGAGGACTGAAATGGCATATGAACTCGAGTCCTATCACAATTTTGTTACCTAACTCGTTATGACAACCCCTAGATAGAACATTCGATCTTACATAAGTCATTTACTAACTGCCTGCGATGAAGCACGCAAGTACAACTTCAGCGGAAGTAGCAGGAGATAGCCAATCGTTTCCATGGAAATAATATACATTTGTGTTGCTACATAACTTCCAGATTCATACACAAACCATGTGTGTAATATTTACCAAACTAAGATGCTAAAAACATATAAAACAAAATCAAAAGTGTCAATTATCACACAGGAAAGTCAATTATCACACAGGAGAGTCAATTTTCGCACTTATGAATCTTAACAATTTTGTGTCATATTTAATGGCGCAAAAATATGTTTTACACTTAAGTATAAACATGTGTAATACGAACCTCTAGGAAGTTCACATCCAGTTTGTTTCGTCTCGTGATACGACTTTGTAAAGACAGGCGAGACTCTGACTGCTGAAACAAACACAATCAAAACTTTATTCAAAAATATTTTTAAAAGCTTTTAAGATAAAATGTTTTCAACTGTTGGTAATGAATATATAAAATTACTGTAACACGAACGCATTACTTAGTGGGCTGCTACATGTACATTGTATAAGTGACTTTAAATGAAAAGTCGCATTTTTCCTTTTTTTCTTCTTCGTTTTACCCCCCCCCCACCCAATACAAAACTACTGTAAACCTGTACTATGTTAAATTTTGTCCCGGATCGCTGAATTGGTAATTACGGCGTTTTCATTGAATGACATATAAAGCTTCTCACTGAAAGTACAAATATATTAATGTTTACCCGCTCTATTATATAACAAATAAAAAGTCCCCAGTCGCTACGCTCCCGTCCATCTTTCTTCTGTCATTAAATAGAATGGATAACACTTATATATACTTACTTCTCCAAAACATGTTTTCCCCAAATTTTACAAAAGCACAAACGGCGAACCACAAAGGACCTTATCGGTGCGGTTAAGAACACCATCAGAGCAAAATGCGTTACCTGGACCTTATTAGAGGCAGAAACGAACACGTTGGTGTGCAGCGTGAACAAGTTGGCAGTTAGCTGAAAATCTTTACCCGTAAGTTTCTTTACTTATCTACACAATTCCGAATTGGCAATTTTCTTGATGCTTTGGGGCGAGTAGATGATTTAATTCAGTACAACACATAAACACTCCTATAAAAATCAGCGTGGAGGTGGTAAATTTGATGAGAACGAAAGTAGATAAAAATAGCGTTAACACAAAACTTCAATAAAAAGGACGAACTTTATCCTGCCATAAATTTATCCCGTTTTACAAAAACTAAAATGGTCCTTTGCAATTGCGACTGCAATTGAAAATCAATTTTTGGAGACCTTGAAGCAATCGTTAGTTTCACGACGAGAGTATAAGACATGATTGTGATTAGCAGACAGTCTGAAGTGAAGCAGGGCTTCTTTGTAAAATGAGTATTTTAATATAACATTTTTAAATTAGTGCATCATGTAATTTGGCATATTTATTTCCATTAATTCTCTGTCTTTGACGATCCAAATTCTGTATTTCCACTTTAAATCGATTGTCATAAATTCATTAAAACATTTTTTCAAGTTCCCTTAAAATTTGTTGCTTTTGCTGTATGTAACTAATTGGGTCCGCCGTTTCCGGCACTAACAAGTTCAATGTAACTGCTTGTTTGCACTAACAAGGTCCTTAATAGTTCTCCACCGTGAAGATACTTACGGAAATGTCGTAAGAACTTTGTCTGAAACGAAAAAGTGAAATAATTTCATTAATTATTTTGGTCTGTGCAGTGAGGTAATTTTACATGTATCTGTCCTACCGGACATATTTACTGCCAAATTCAATACTAAGTGACATAATTAACGAAAACGAAACGTAATAAAAGCTGTGAATGACAGAAACGGCTGTGGTTCTAGATAGGTTTAATTGGTCTAAAGATTTTGTAACATCGAAATTACACGTTTTGTAAGAGAAATTATTAAACTTACATACAAATAGCATAGGCTTGCCATAATAGAATACAAAAGTCACAACTTCGATGCAAGTTAAGAGTATTTTATAATAACAAATTATATACTGCGTATTACTAAAAAAAAACAGACCATGATAATAACAAACACAGATACTAATTATTTCATTTAAACTGATTTTTCTACTACTGCGACAGTGACGTAAGTCCTATTTAGCTCACAGGTCAAGCTAGTGTCGCATATCATTTATGATGTGTTTAAAAACAATTTCAACTGCAACATTCAATTCATGATTTTATATGTATTATATGTAGATGGATCTTACGAATGCGTCTTTAATTCATTGAACATACTATGCTAGGAGGCATCTTACTTGTTTTTTCGGTAGCATACTACAATGCATATTATTACTGGAACAAGTACAATCAATATGACAATTAGTGTGAACTGCCAAGCTTCCAGAGACATCTTGCACAGGACATCAGAAGATTCACAGTAGCATTCATAGCCGCCATCGTAATTCCTGCACTTCTGTTGAGAGCGACAAGGACTCTCTTGGCATTCATTCACATCAATCAAACAGTATGGACCAGTCCAATAAGATGAACAGATGCAGGTATAATAATCATCAAAACTTTCTGTTCTACGCACATCGTCGCAAGTGTACTGAAGGACGTTCAAGCCTATAATACAATTTATTGCTGTTGCCTTTTGCGACAAAAGTATCAGTACCGATATAAACAACCGGGTCTTATACAGAATACTTCAAGAAATAAAGATCATGTTAAGCATGAATAGAATAACCACTGCCAAGAAGCGAATTGCTACCTACAAGTATATACAAATCTACGTCTCTTAAAAGAAATTTTAGACCTTATCATAAATATACGCGAAGAAGTGCTGTTATGATATTAACTGCATGAAATAGTTGGTTCATATTACTTTTGCACATTCCTCCATTTTCACATTTCATTTCCATGACGGCCACCGTTATTGTAATAACATCAGAATAGGTTCCATGGTTTTCCTGAGCAACAACTTTGATTGTTTCCAGTCCGTGATATGTTTCGTTCAAGGTATATCTGATGTTGATTCCCTTCCAGATCATTTGAGTAGGTGATTCTAGAGCTGGCGTACCTTGACACTGTAGGAGTCAAGTTGGATATATGTTATATAAAGCATTGTATCAAGTACTACTAATGAGTGTAAAGTATAAATATATATTCACCATGCAAGTGTTATACTAAATCATACTCATATATACTCAGCAAAAATTGAAACATCCCTTTTTTATCACTTCCATATTAACTGTGTAATGTGTAACCAGTCTAATTTGCATGCATATATATCCCTGCATTATTAACTTTACCATTGTTTACAGTTTACCAGCTGAACACCTCTACATCGTGGTCAGTGACTGAACCGTTCATTTTCATGTTTTCCACGTGCACGTTATACACGTGACCGAAATGTTTATTTGGTCCATGTCGTACTATTCATGCGACAGAGGTTAATCGAACAATTTAAAGTTTCCTTAAATATTTCACTGCTTTCAACATGCCACGGCTTTCTGAAAACGAGCTAAATCAAGCGTTTGGGATGCTAATGGGGGGACTGACAGCAAGAGCGGTCGCAAGTCATTTCGGATGCTGCCGTGAAACGATTGAGCGCCTTACAACTCGTTACCGACAGACTAGTGTTGTTCAGGATCGTCCGAGACCTGAAATACCCCGCGTGACAATGGCTAGAACCGACAACCGTTACATAACATTGAGGCACTTACGTCATCGTCGGTTGCCAGCCACTGTCACGGCTAGACTCAGCGAACACTATTCGTAAACGTTTGCGTCGCAACGCCCAAGCAATTAGAGCACGGCGTCCTTACACCGGTCAAATAATGACCCGACGTCGCCGAGCTGCAAGGCTTTCATAGGCGCGACGTCATTTGAATTGAAGAAGGGCAGACTGGAATCAAGTATTGTTTACTGACGAATATCGGTTCACTGTCAGTCACGCAGATGGTTGGTTAGGCGTCTACAGGCGCAAAAATGAGCTCTTTGCAGACTGCTGCGTCACAGAGAGAAATAGGTTTGGAGGAGGGGTGATGGTCTTGGGTTGGATTATGGGTGACTGCAAGACAGACTTGGTTGTTATACAGGGAAACCTTAATGCACATCGCTATGTTGCTGAGGTATTAAATGCACATGCCTTACCATTTATTCGTCGCCATGGTCCTGGTGTAATACTACTGCAACATAATGCTCGCCTTCATGTAGCAAGGTTCACCACTCTGTTTCGGGCAGGGAACAACGTTAACGTTCTCCCATGCCTGGCGATTTCTCCTGATCTCAACCCAATTGAGCCCATATGGGACGAGTTGGGTCGTAACGTTAGAGCCAACCACCAAATTGATAATATTCATAACCTGACTCATGCGTTGCAGCATGAATGGAGAAATTTGCCAAATGCACTCACTTTAAATTACGTTGCGTCAATGCGCCGTAGAATAATGGCGTGCATTCGTGCAAATGGTGGTCACTCACGTTATTGACGAAAAATAATGCAGAATATTAAACTTAAAATTAACTCAATGTCGTAAAACATAATTTAACATGGATCCGATAATCTAGTGATTTTTCATTTGGACCCAAACGTTTTTTTTCAAGGGCCACATTCTTTGCGTTTTCTATCGAGCCATATGTTTTGAACAGAAATCGACGCACCAATGAACAAAATTTCACAAGTCTGGTTATCATTTATGAGTGTAAGATCCTGAGTTTACTGGAAAACTTCATCTTAACAATGAGGGACGTTTCTATTGTTGCTGAGTATATTTTCAATGTATATCACAAGTTAAATTTTGAACGGATAACTTCTCATTCAACCAAATCCAAGCAACAGTATTCAAACATATTTCCAGACACAAATATCCTGACATTGCCCTGGCAAAAAAGAAGATGTGATTAAGAATACTCTTAGAAGAAAGATGGTTCAACTAGGTTGGATAATGTAAATATACACATTATATTACTAAGTAACTAATTTAAAAGGTAAGGTAGCATAATGGGTGTTTAGAAAAGCACAACCAGTTGACATGTGAGAAATGCATCAAGGCTAAGTAAACTCGCAACAAGAACTATACCAGGAATCAATGGTTTATGAATTTTACCTGTTTATTAGAGCACTTCATTACAGCCAACATTTCAGCAAGTGGCACTTCATCTATCTCGAATTTTCCTTTAATAGCTCCGTCGTTAACTGAGATGATCAAGTCTTGTGGGCCATCAATGTCATAGGCTATGACGAATCCTATATCTGTTGCTATCTTCTTATGGTTTTGTTCAACATAGACCTGGAGAGAATATACTATACATACTGCTTTACTACAATTATTATCGTATACATTCATTCTCCTTTTAAAACGCATTTTTCTCATACTACTTAAAATCTTTGATACTGTTTTTATGTTTTGAAAACATATATATACAAAAGTAAAGTCAGATAATTTTTTCATTTCTGGCCCAATAACTATTTCTGTACTTCTATTAATACTGTTAGCTAATGTTTTAAGAATATCTATTGTTTGGTAAAATTTTAAACCACTTACGTAAACTGTATCCGTTATGTCGTCTGAAAGAAGACTGGTGGCATTTTTATTTACAAGGTGTATAGATGGAGGATCATTCACAGGCGTTATTTCAATAGTGATGACTTCGACTTGTTCTTGTGGATCTATTTCTGCAAGTTCTGGACGATCTCTCAGAATCAGAGATATATCGACAGTATCAATGCATTCAAGACAAGGGTGAACTGACAATCTGCAGACATAAATGTATGCGATAAACTAGCAGCAGCAGCAGCAGCAGCAGCAGGAAAAGCAAACCGTTCTGATAATAAACATTAAAATATCAATACCAGCAGCCTATTACTATGACAGTGTTTAAATTCAAATAAAATCGAACCATGTTCTAAAATTTGTCCCAGTTAGCTAAACTGGAGCATACCCTTTGACTCGAAACAGGGCTAGCTTTTGGAAATATCGTAGTTATTTATTTCATAAGATGTTTTGAATACTAACAAGATATCTGATGAAGAGTTAATTCCGGTTTTAACATCGCTTTATCATATGGATTATGCCATAGTTAAACATGTTACTTTTGCAGACATTAAATATTTAGAAACTGAGAAAACTGTTAATGTCCTACACAAGCCACGAATCTGTGCAAGTCTGAAACATACGTAAAAAAAATTAAAGTAAAACTCAACAGTGATTACTGTATACAACTGACATAAATACAGATAGACAAAAATATCGAATCGTATTTAGAAAAAAGGAGGAAAAGTATAGTTTTTGACGATGCATACACATTGTCCCTACAATGCACTGTTGAATATTGATTTTGAAAAAAATGTTACATACTCTCCATTAATGCTTAAAGTAACTCTGCCAATTGCAGAGGTATCTCTTCCTAGTGCTACTTCAAATGTTATCAAATCGTTTTCCTCGTCTTCTCCTTCTAGCAAAAATGTACTTTCTCCTGAAAGTTTATAAAATGCATATGATAATTATTCCAGTCGGTTAGCAACATATCGAGTCGTTATACGGCCGCTGAGCAGGGCAACCGGGTTTTGGATACTATCTATTCTAAAAACACATTGTTTATCAGACAAATATGGACCAGACATAAAGTTATACTATAATGTTGTGTATATGGGCTATCACCCCTATGTGTGTCCCTAAAACTAGTGCTAGGAGCTATGTTTGGCGTAGTACACATAGTCTAGTAATGGGTGTTTTACTGGGAAATTATGTTTGGCGTAGTACACATAGTCTAGTCAATGGGTGTTTTACTGGGACATTATGTTTGGCGTAGTACACATAGTCTAGTAGTGGGTGTTTTACTGGGAAATTATGTTTGGCGTAGTACACATAGTCTAGTCAATGGGTGGTGTACTTGGAAATTATGTTTGGCGTAGTACACATAGTCTAGTCAATGGGTGTTTTACTGGGAAATTATGTTTGGCATAGTACACATAGTCTAGTAATGGGTGTTTTACTGGGAAATTATGTTTGGCGTAGTACACATAGTCTAGTCAATGAGTGTTTTACTGGGAAATTATGTTTGGCGTAGTACACATAGTCTAGCAGTGGGTGTTTTACTGGGAAATTATGTTTGGCGTAGTACACATAGTCTAGTCAATGAGTGTTTTACTGGGAAATTATGTTTGGCGTAGTACACATGGTCTAGTAGTGGGTGTTTTACTGGGAAATTATGTTTGGCGTAGTACACATAGTCTAGTCAATGGGTGGTGTACTTGGAAATTATGTTTGGCGTAGTACACATAGTCTAGTCAATGGGTGTTTTACTGGGAAATTATGTTTGGCATAGTACACATAGTCTGGTAATGGGTGTTTTACTGGGAAATTATGTTTGGCGTAGTACACATAGTCTTAGTCAATGAGTGTTTTACTGGGAAATTATGTTTGGCGTAGTACACATAGTCTAGCAGTGGGTGTTTTACTGGGAAATTATGTTTGGCGTAGTACACATCGTCCAGTAGTGGGTGTTTTACTGGGACATTATGTTTGGCGTAGTGCACATAGTCTAGTAATTGGTGTTTTACTGTGAAATCATTAGAAATACCCAAATTAATAATAATTTAATGCCTTTACAAAAACAAAACGTTATAGCTTTATAAAAAACTATGTTTAGCGTAGTAAACATAGTCAAGTCATAGGTGTTTTACTGGAAAATTATTCGAAATCTCCAAAATAATAATCTCTTTATGTCTGGACAAAACACAACGATATAATTTTATAAAAAGCTAAGTGTTACGTGCGACACACTATCTAGTCAGGATTATCTCCAAAACATCAGCAGCTGAATTTATCCGCCACTCGTGTAATTCGGAACTACAGATACGACCTAACAGATCAACAGACAGTTAAAATAGTCTGTTTATATTTAACAGAAAGGTAAAAAAATAGAAAAACGATATTTTAGTTCATATATGGTGACTAATCTTTGCTTGCATCTTTACATTAATGTATGTACACTGCCCATCTTCCGAAACCTCACTACATTATATACAGAATAAAGAGAAACTAATAACTTTCCTACCTGAATCCTCCTCGATGACAATATGTCTTGGACCTATGAGGTGTGGAGGATTATTGACAACACTGGCTGACACAGTTGCTATTGAAAAGTGTGTTTCAGTAGAGTAGTATGAATATGATCCATTCACTGTCTTGTTTCTTTGGTAACTTCTAGTATCACATACCTTGAATAAATGAATTATAGTGAAACATATATAATTCCCCCTTTTTGAAAGTTTGCTCTTGGTATGGTCCAAATGAAACATTTCCATATGACTATGATATAAAGATTTACTATGGTTTGAGTTTTGCGATGAGAGTTTTGCAGATACTGGTAAAACAAAATTAGCATAAAAGTTTCATAAGGACCTTTGCTACAGTTTCCTATGTGTATATACCTTTTATATAATTTCTTCAAATTTGGCATTTGGACTGTGAAGCAAGTTTGATACAGAAATCTGAAACAAAAATCATAGGTCACCGACCTTGATTTTGAATTGTCTGCCATTGAACACAGAATTTTGTTATATTTTGTCATTTTCAAGAGCAGGTAATTCAAAATCAAGCTCGGTGACCTATGAGTTTTTTTATATTTCTGTTTTAAACTAGCTTCTCAGTCAAAATGCAAAGTTTGAACAAATTCTATGAAAGGGAAAATGTTTGCCCTATATACAGGAAACTAGCAAAAAAGTTCACATGTCCTTCTACCATAAACCTGTACTACTGGTTCTGACTCATGGGCAGATATGAAGTAAATTAAAGAGTATGTTATGAAATAAGATGTAAAAGGTGTTTTCTTACCTCAACAGTCGTGGTACTATCCGTCAAATTGTGTGTGACGTACTCCTCTGTATCGCCGCATGTTCGGCCTGATATCTGCCATTCGTCGTCATCTGCAAGTAAAGTTTCCTACGTATTACATGTGAATTAATGACTTGTTAATGTGCATTATTTTCTATGAAAAAAGGTAGTGCTGTTTTGATTTGTTTTGTAGCTTAGGTTGACAGCGAGAAGCCGTATCTTCGCCTTTACATAATCACTGTCATGTAACTTTTTGTGCAGCTTAAGTTGACAATATGAAGCCGTATCCTCGCCTTTACACAATCTTTGTCATGTAAATTATTTGATAAATTTACTGATAAAAGTATTAACAAAACTATTCCGCCGCAATAAAACAACGGCTATGAACGGCATTTGAATACATTTAAAAACTACATATGACGTAACGGCAATGTGTCTGACTGAAAACTTGAGGGAGATCCCAAGAGGAGCGTTTACTGATCCTATACATTTAAGATTTACAGATGTTGATAATATAAATACCGTGTAACTTCTGGCGTAAACTGTAGCGACGTGAAATATTAAATATGTCTGTTTTAATAATAGCATCTGGTTGCAAGGAACAGTATACTATATCACTACGAAACTTTAAATTGGATCAAATGCCTGTAAAAAGTGTAAAACACAAGAAGCACAGCTCTACCTCAAGGAGTTTATGAATTATTTTCCATTTTCCATTGTGAACTTGAATTATCGGGAAAATGGCAATCTATTAAAACATGATATTTGATAAGACAATGAGAAAAACTTTGTATATAAGAGATACCTCTACCTTCAGTTATTTATTCTTGAAAAGTGACATAATATATATACATGTATACATATATTATATATATTATACATGTTGAAAACGGAACCGTAAATAACTTTTACCACCATTGATTGTATTTGTAATTAAAAGAATTCGTTGAAACTGAAAGTATCTGTAGTAATCATAGCCGCACTATTTCCTAGTTTTTACAGCTTTCGAAATAATCTAACGCAGGTGTTCGGATGAAGCCAGTGTAATGTTGACCTTACCGGGATTCCAGTGTATAAGCATAGACATCAGATCATCCCCAGTAGCATTTGCGTTTATTTGATGATGGGTTATTATCATACTTCCTGGCAGAGGTTCTTGACCAACGGGGCTGATAGTTAAACTGTTTTCCACCTCAAATATCCTTGAGTATGAAGAAAAAGAAAACAATACGTTGTGTATAAAAGGTATTTTTCTCGAACATTGATCAAGTAATGTACATGTACACTTATATGACAGTTGAAACTGTAACCTGTCTAAACAGTTTAATTTGAAACGAACTTTTTCTGAAAGTTTAACATTTAAACATTTCTAAGAGCAAACGAGAGGGCCAAGATGACCCTACCAGTATTGCTCACCTTAGTCAACAGAGAACATATGCAGCGAAAGACCATGATTTAATCATGTTGGGATATGTATCTTTTTGTCTACGATTTGACATTCTGACCACGTTTTTGTGACAATACTGTTCATTGGATCAATAGTGGCCGCTAAAGTGTTGATTTTCTATGACAAAAGATAAGTTGTTAAATTTGTTCATGATACATCATAGTGACGTTCTTTTCATAACCTTGTAGGCTAGTCTAAAACTTTCCGAGACTTCTTCAAATGTAATATTCTGACCACTTTATATATATATCAGGTAAAACATATTACCTTATTTGGTATTAAGTGTCTACAATATTATTTATTATTTGAACGAGTGATCATGTTTTCCTATAATTTGCACTGTACCAAAAACTTAAAAATTGCCGGCTTTCAAATAATAACAAGACAGTAGTTGACCATGGACAGACGCGACAGACTGACAGACGTTGGAAAAAACTTGACAACAATAGCTCACTCTTAAGCACGTTGTGCTCAGAGTAGTTAATAAAACAAGTTAAATAATATAATTGTATAAAGTAATAAGACACCTCCTGTTAAGAAGTCTTTCCGTTTTGTTCAGGGTTATAGTAGGATTTATTACAAACGGTTTAAAGGAATTGGACGCTCCTGAATCGTATGCCTGTGTTAGGTCTTCTTCGGTTAGATAGTTAACAGCAATGCTTTGTCCTTCTGTTAGGCCTGGAATAAAAATGTGTTCATTAGAAAGGTATGTGCTATTATGATATGACAAATCATCACAAACGTGCTACATAGCGTCGCGCAGGGACAGTATTCAACAGCGAGTTTAACGAGAAGAAAATATGGTAAAATATAGTAAAAAATTATGTTAGTTGTGGTTAATCATAATTATTATAATGTCATGTCAAACAATATTCATGACAAAAATCCGTTGTGCGCTGGATACAGTAAGACTGCATTTACCTTCTGATGTTTCAATTTGCTGGATAAGATTCTGTACACTTCGTTTCCTCGACACTGTCTTTGTTCTGTATCTAATGGCTTCTCCATTGTCAGATGTAAGAATATCTGAATAATCTGATGTCACTAACACAGTATTTGCTAGTTTAACAGTGCAGATTTCCGCTTTGTTGCACATTCTCATGAACAAAAATAATGTTCTTCCATTCTCCATAAGAAATGCATTATTATTATCTAGAGCAGCATCCGAGTCGTAAATGCCGTCACTTATAGCCCGTAAGTCGGAGATATTGTAATATGTTATGCCATCTACCAGAAGCTTTCCATTCTTGATTTCAACAGTTCCAGACGTGTTTATTGCGATCCACACACACGGGATGACGTCGTCTATTGTTCTGTTAGAACTACCGACACAGTATTCTAAGTGGAATACATGTAAAGAAAGATAAGTTGTATTCATTAATGAAACGAGAACAATTCGACGTATTAGACATACATATGTGTTCATGGCACTTAAATAGTGTACACATGACGTAAATTGCAATTGAAAGTTAATTAAAATGTATGTATAGTGCTTCTGTAAAGAGGGTATTCAAGTTCATTTTCGAACCGTTTTACCACTTTCTAACGTAATAGAAGTCTGCAGCTTTACCATATTTGTTGACTGTAGGATCAGAGCTGACTTGCCAAGTTTCACCGCACGCGGAGGCATCATGCGTTTTCATTGCAGTTTCTGGGTACACTTTATTTGGAAATGGCTCGGCATCCACTACTGTCACGTTAAGAGTTTCTGGATCTGGGGGCTCTAACAATACGGTTACTCCTGCAATACAATTAAAATTTGAAAACATATGTCGCTCATTTAAAGCTGCTCATTCACAGTTTCCGGTGACATGATGGCCCTATATCGCTCACCTAAGTACCAGTGCACTTAAATAAGAAGGAAGTAACTGGTTGCTAGGGAAAGTCACTGGTTGCTAAGGGAATCACTGGTCAGTACTGGAAAGTCAGTGATTGCAAAACACAACTGTTGCTAGTTGCTTAGGATGTCAATGGTTGCTAAAAAGTCACTGGTGGCAAGATAATGCTAAGGTTGCTAAGGAAGTCACTTTTTGCTATGGAAAGTCACTGGTTTCTAAGGAAGTCACTGGTTGCTAAGGAAGTCACTGGTTGCTAGTGGAAGTCACTGGTTGCTAAAGAAGTCACTGGTTGCTAAGGAAGTCACTTGTTCCAAGAGGAAGTCACTGGTTACTAGGGGAAGTCACTGGAAGCTAGGTTTTTCCTATTACTCTATATACAGATAAGGGACACTCCACCCCAGTGGCTGTAGTTAATTTTGGCCCCACGGCCATAATTTGAACAAACTATGTAGATGTCCACTGGACGATGCTACATACCAAATATCTAAGCTCTAGAGCTCTAGGCGATGTAATTTTGAAGAAGACATTTTTAAAGTTTTTCCTATAGCAAGTGACGCTTAGGCAGGGTCAATTTTAACCCCAGGGAAATGAGCTGAACAAACATGGTAAAGTTCCACTAGGTAATGGCACATACTAAATATCTAAGCTCTAGGCGTTGTCGTTTCTGAGAAGAATTTTAAATTTGTTGTGGTAAATTCTGACTCTGGGGACACTATTTGAACAAGCTTAGTAAATGTAGTAAAATCTAGTGATCCCCGGGCGGTCTCAATTTTGGTCCGAGGGTCATAATTTGAACACTCTTGGTAGAGGTCCACTAGGCAATTCTACATGCTAAATATCTAAGCTCTAGGCCTTTTGGTTTCAGAAAGGATTTTTAACGTTTTTCCTATTTGTTGCCATGGCAACCAGAGTTCTACATGGAACTGAATTCTTTGAACAATTTTGGTAGAGCTTCATGCAAGGAACATCCCTGCCAAGTTTTATCAACAATGATTAGAAATTAAGGTGCTAGAGTGTAAACACCGTTAAATATTGCATTTGTTGTTAACTCAAGGGCCATGACTCTGGAAGAACTAATCCGATCAAGCCCATAATTTAACTCATCCGAGATCTGACAGTTATACACATGCTCTGTAAATATGATTATGATTAGTGAAGAAATGAAGGTGATAGAGTGTAAACACAGTTATATATTGCAATCTTTGTTAAATCAAGGGCCATAACTCTAGAAGAACAAATCCGATCAAGCCCATAATTGAGTTTATTCGAGATCTTATAGTCAGACACATTCTCTGTAAATATGATTAAGATTAAAGAAGAAATTAAGGTGCTAGAGTGTTAACATAGTTAAATATTGCAGTTTTTGTTAAATCAAGGGCCATAACTCTGGAAGAACTAATCCGATCAAGTCCATAATTTAACTCATCCGAGATCTTATAGTCAGACACATTCTCTGTAAATATGATTAGAATTAGTGAAGAAATGAAAGTGTAAACATAGTTAAAGATTGCATTTTCTGTTAAATAAGGGGCCATAATCCAGAAAGTACTGATCCGATCAAGTCCATAATCGAACTCATCGAAGGTCTTTTGGCCATATACATTGTGTTTTAATTTCATTATTATGTTTCAAAAATGTGAAAATGGAAGTAGCATAATGACATGTGTTGTTGTTCCGTTAAACCCTTCGGGGGGCATAAAAATTACCTTTAAACTAAAAATTGTTTCGTCTAAAATTTTGCATTGACCTTTGAACATATAGTTTGTTTCAGTTTAGATTATCAGGTATAAAGTAAATAAAATCAGAAAGGGAGACATTTAAATTTCGGTTTCTCTATTTATTTATTATTTCGATAAATGTAATAAATGTGTCACAACAGATGGATGCATTTTACTAAAAACATGTTTATAAGCTTTTATTGTGCTTTTTGAATGCTATACTATTCTTAAGTAACCGGTTGTAAATTGTAGTAATTTATATTCATTTAAATGATATTTGATTTTATTAAGGTAGCAATCATTTTGATGTTCAGTATACTAATGGCTATAGGTAAATTCCAGGCAGCACATGAATGCGAGTTTAAGGAGGCATCCTCTTCAACGAGCAGATTATTTATTTAAAATGTCAAGAATGAGCTAAACGTATGTAAAATGATAACTAAACAAGTTTTTCAAGGAAATTTATCAAGAAATGCTTCGTTTATGCACGGTGATCTAATTCTTATAGCGACGTTTTATGATAAACCGCTATCCTTCCGAAACAGGTGTTTATGAAGGTTAAACGGAACAACAACACATGCTATTATGCTACTTTCACTTTCAGGTAGCAATGCTTTCAATTATTTGAACAGCAAGAACTATCACTGAAGGTAATGAATACTCTCCCGTACCCCCCACCCCACACACACTCACACTCCGCTGGCACAAGTGTTTTGACAGTAAAGAAATGTTGCATTTAAATGTAACAGATACATATTTACACATTGCAAAAATTTAAAATTATCAAATACAATTTACTTGTGAACAATAAGAAATTTTAAAAGTGAGATCTATTCTGATTTTCTGTTTACCTAATAGTATGCCTGAATATGGAAACCTGGATA
Organism: Saxidomus purpurata; assembly: GCA_022818135.1. Classification (NCBI taxonomy): domain Eukaryota; kingdom Metazoa; phylum Mollusca; class Bivalvia; order Venerida; family Veneridae; genus Saxidomus; species Saxidomus purpurata. The sequence continues at coordinate 35,638,252 of JAFMSR010000004.1, forward strand.
CAGTGGTCATCTGTTGATATCGGTCACTTTCATTAAGTCCCTTGGGCGACCGCTATATGCAGGTTAGATTGTAGGTAAGATAGGGAAACCAGAGTGTATAAGTAAGACAGACCAACCCGATGCGAAGCCTTACTCAGCCTGATAAATTTCCTTCCTTTAAGCATTTTTAATTTAGGACCCTAAGATTATTAATTTGACCAGACTGAATTACATTCTGAATACTATGTTTTGAGCTTCTATAAAATTATTATTGTAAAATGAAATAAAATTCTGACTAACAATTTCAATTGAAAATAATGTTGAACTTTTTATGAAAAAGAAAAAAGAGCCCCTACCCCTGAGCCTCACTTCTAAAAGAAATCCCTATTCTTAAAGCAGTTTTGGTTAGGGATCTAAGTTTACTATCTTTACTAAATCCAGCAAAATTCGGACTAATGGTTTTAAAGAAGACACCTTTTCAGGTATCTATATAAGTTATATAGGAAAGACAGCCTCACCCCACTAGGTGCATCATTTTAAAACGGATTGTACCAATTGTGTGCACCCATTAGACGACTAGTTGTTAAAAATTCAGACGACAGTTTTAAAGAAAAGGGTTTTTCAAATTTCTATAAAGAATATATACGAATATTTAAAATGGCCATAACTCTAGTGATTTGGGACAATCCCACATAAATGTTGCGGGTCGCAATTCCCTGTAGAAGTCAACATTTCTACTATGTTGTTATAAAAAACACATCATTGTCTGAGATATGGTCAGAAGGACGGAAGGATACCGCCAAATTAATATCCCTCCGCCTTGGCGGGGAAAGCGTTTTGTACTCTGTTTAGGAAACTGAATGTTTAAGCTGAAGAAGTGATTTACCCTTAGTGTCATTATATGTAGTAATAAGTCCAGCGTCGTTTGTGCACATAATGGTAATAAAGTAGGTTTTGTTATGTTCCAGAACACCGTCAAGACTTGCATTTATGCCTATAGCAAACATTCCTGTAGATGTAAACGGCTGGATATCAGCATCACCAACAGTACTACCTATCGCCCAATGGTATTCCTAATGCAACACAATATAAAGCAAAATTTTAAAACTGTATAATTAAGTACCGTTTAGCCTCATCGTATATTTTGTCTTGCTGCTTACTACACGCTTTTGGAATAATTGGACCTTAGATATTTCTTATCATGAAGATCTGTTTAATGATTCTGTCTATGTTAACCATATCACTTTCTGTTAGAACGTTAACTTAACTGTTTTAATACGAGTTAATTTTTTAATTATGCGACAAATTATATAGTAACGCAGTACCTTTCCCATAAGTAAAGACAAATTTTAATATTTCATAACTAATACATTAAAACATAAAAAAATATTCTCTCGGTGTAGGAAACGTCAGAAAGATCGTTGTAGGTTAAAATTAAATATAAAAATCCCTGAAGCTATGATCATACTTTTATTTCACTGTCTTCATCAATGCAAAGCCATATAGCTTTTATTGTATCGTTGGAACCTTGGAACTCTGACGGTGTGAAATCTCCTTGTCTGACGTCCACATATAACATTACATCAGTGTCAAAAATTGGAGGTGTCATATCAATGCTGAAACCGTTGGACACACCAACAGCATCTGTGCCAGAGCCAAGAACAGTCCGCACTATAGGAATATATACATGTATTCTCTTTATGACTTAAATTGTTATACAGAGTAATTGTTGATTTCGATGTGATATCACGTTTTAATTTCACACATTGGGCGCCAAAAGGGATTTTTCACGAATGGTACAGCCACAAATGCAAATAAGTACTATTGGTATTCAAGAACGAAATTATGGTGATATGACATCGATACCAAAATATTTTGAGTTTGTTTTAAAAATGACGAAAAACGCGGGAAACGTCATAAGAAAACATAACAAACATGGCGTCAGTTTAACGACGTCATCATCATTTGGTTTCCGGCATTCATTACGCTCAGTATATTTTTTAAAGTTAATCCGAGTAGAAAATGGTGATAATTTTGCTGAGTGAACCATGAGTTTATCGGGATATAATCCAACATTACATTTCGATAAACCACTGAAAAAATATATAAATCACTATAATTTGACACACGACAAAGGAACAGTGCAGAATATACATTGTCAAAATTCGTCTAAGAACATTGTACATATACAAATGTATGATGTGGTTATGTTAGCCGAAAACTGAGACACATTTTTATCTTTCAACAAATATCTGACATTTAATCATGCACTTACCTATAAGATATAAGGTCCTATTTGTCTGAGTGCTGAGATCAAGATCTTTCAAAGAAAACTTTACAATCGCGTACTTGTCCACACTGCAGTCATTTGCACAAACATATTTTGAGCACTCGTCTGTGCAAGGGATACATGGCCTATATATCTGTAGGAACGATATTTCCATATTATATTTTCATGTAAGTTAACTGATGTCAAATTAAATCACGTCAAAGTATGAATAATTAAATATTTGCAATTAGTATTATTTAACCTAACAGTTTAAGCTATACGTTCCGATGATTTACAATTAATGAATTAAAGGGTGGATAGCTACTTATTACAGAAGAGCTAAAATTAGGCATTTGTCGATATGTTGTTCTTAAAAATTGTATTTATTTATTACTTTACGTTCATTGAACATATTTCTTCTGTTCGGAGAATATAATCTGCTAGATGTAGTGAGTGCTCATTTAGTGAAATAAACACCCACAAAGCCTAAAAAGTTTAAAACAAACAAAGTCATCAATCTATAAATTAAGCATTAACATAAGCTCTTTATATCGGAAAAACGGATAGTCCCTTAAGTAAACGCATACCACTTAAAAAAAACATAATGATTGAAAAGGAAAAAATTGGGCAAACTAGAGATACGATTCTTAGAAATAACCTCCCCTCAATCAACCAAAGACTTATTCTTAAAAGGTTCGGCGTTATGTTCCGGTCAATGACAATTACATAGTATAAAGGGAGAAGAAATGGTTTTAAATACTGTGTTTCCCTCAATGTCCTCTACCACGGTGTGAAATAACATGAGTGAGAAGTCATTTTGTTGAATAATTGTCTAGTTATTTATAGGACAATTAGCATCCCATATGACAAATGGCAACACTTTGTAAAGGTAAAGGTATATTTCTTTTCCGATGCACTTCCTCTTAATGTTACTTAATACTAACTGAAATATCAAGCAAAGCCCTAATATTCGAGTTTTGCTCCGGATTGGATAGGACAAGCGTAATTTTAGATGATATTAATGATAAGGGAGACTATTTAACGCTTCACCATGCCCTTGGACTCAGGGAGCAGAAAAGATAGCATAGTTTTTTTTTCTGTCTGTTACTGTGTTAAAAACATTATACGTACCATAGCACAATCTAGGCAGACCTCAATACATTTTATAGTCGATAAGTTTTCAAATTGAAAACCTCACAAATCTCCATAAAGTATCCGGATATACTCTGTGGATAACGTTTACCGATGCTACTGCGCATGTGAATTCAAGTTTTGGGATATCATATACATTTTGCTTTTAATAACTTTTTCGCAACACTAAGTGTGACACCACTAATTACTTTCTTTTGTCTAAAATATGGAAAATTTAAACTCATAACCGGAAACCTATAACCTAATATAATTAGCGCTTCGTTTAAATCTTACTCCACGGAGACTTCCTTAAAAGTTTTATGGATCATAGAAATTTAACGTGATGATAGTCATTTCGAATAACATTCTTTGGAAAGCCATAGATCCAAGTGATTTGTATGGTAGATACACATATGAATTACTTTCAAACTATTTCTTTGTATTAACAGAATGTTTTTTAACATTGTTGTTATGAAGATGCAAAGTAAGTTGTTAATAATTGAAGACGCCTAGTGATACTTGTAACAGTGACTGAAATAAGTACCTCTCTGAAAGGAACAACGTCGTCTGTACCTCTTGATGTTCCTATGCCAGCTTCATACATAGCAATTGCGTTTGTCCCGCCTTTAAAGATTTCGCCATACCTACACAATTCATGTCCGTCCGGAGGCATCACAAGGTCACGGAATGTCGCGAAACTCGTCCATAAATTGAAAACGTCAAGCTCGGGTAAAATATTATTTTTGTTCCATGCATGAAGAAGTAATCTTGTATATGGACTCAATGTTGGTATACCGCACATTTCAGATAACTGGACACCATCAGCAAAGGTCCTCAGACACGATGTCACCTAATTTGAAAAAAAAAAATATTGTAAAGCAGCAATTATTTTCATTTCGCAAAAATGTAATAAAACAAATTCACATAGTTTTAAAGTATTCACATATGTGTATAATGTGATATCCTTAACAATACACTTGTGTAACACCTGTATCATGTACACGCAAATTCAGTATTGAATAAAAAGATAGCCTTCTGAGGTTCGTAGAGTCCAATGCGTTAGTAACGTGTGCGATCTAACTTTAAATGAAAAATAAATCTCGTTAAAAGTGAATCTATGTCTTTGCAAAATATCCGTTACGATCGCTTGATAAGTCAGTTAAAAAAAGAAAAAAATCAAAAAGGGGATTTTACCAATACTTAAAAGAGATGAAAGAATTCACGCAACTGAAACTTCTGAATTTGTTCGTTACTTACAAGAAGATCTTCCCTTGTCGAGTAGAACTCAATCTTATATAAATGAAAATCTTCAGCTGGATTAAATGTAAGTTCTGTTGAAATTCTCATTGTGTCAGCAGTATTATTGAAGAACCTGCACCAAGTTACGACATGGGGTATCTCACCTGTAACATAAAACTGTTTACAGTGCCAAGCATTAAAAAGAACTCTAATACAGTTGTGTTCCTGTCAACTTAAATTATCACATATATAATGTTTACCTAAATAAAGAATCTAATGCATGCTAAGAATAGAAAAAACAAACCAGCGTAGAACTGTATTCCACAAGAAGCTTCTGAAACAACTGGTCTAGCTGTTGATGTTTCATTTTCTGAATAACCAGGATTTTCATCTGACACTGTTACGTTTCCAGATGGTTGCGTTGTTACTGGTTCATACCGGTTACTTAAGAAGTGTGTGCAGTTACATGAGCATTCGTCAGGCTAAGCAATTAAAAAGAAAAGTTTAACATTTATGTTGCTGTTTCAGTTTTATTACAAGGTCCAATACGTACCCCCTATTACTAGAACAGAAACGTGTTTATTTCTAGACCAATATTTTCTTGACAACTGAAGGCACTGAATACAAGGGCACTGGTACTGTATGAAGGACTAAATAAAGCTTAAGCTTAACGAATCATCATATCACAGTACAGGTTTGTACAGTGGTAAACTTGAATGAATTAATACCTGTTCTAATTATCACAAATCTACTTGTCTCCAAATTATAATTGTATGTTAAACATTCGTTTTACTACGAATAAGTTCGACAAACTAAAATTTGAGTGGAAAGTATTCAACTAACTCTTTCCCCCAAAAGTCAACTTTCGAGTTTATGCTTCATATAATGAACAAAAACTGTGCTCCAATAAATGGATATCGTACAATTCGCATAAATATTGCATGTTTTGTCTAAGAAGAGATGTGTGTCGAAACGGTAAAACATTTTGAAGTTCTACAATGATGTGACGGCGAATCATTTCATATTATTGCTGTACAAGCCTTCAGTTTCACAATCATCATTTATAGGGTATAACTCACCACGACGTCATTGTAGCAACAGCTGCACGTATTAACAGTCCAGTCTGCTTCAGTTACATGATTATATATGTGAAAAGCATCGTCATTTCCGTCCCAGAATGTTACACCCGTCACAGCCAGACCACTTGCATCAGCTGCACGGACGGATAACTGTAATCATGATATCGTTACAAAAACGGACTCTTAGAGTATATATACATTCATTATTTTTCTTTTATTCTGAACAGCCGAAACTTAAAAGATAAAAGAATTGGAAAATATATGGGCACATGCCGTAAAAAGATTTTGTAAAAATAAAATCTTCTTAGTAAAATAATTCGCTTTCGTAAAACAAGTACAACACTGCAACACTCAATTCTATTAAAGTATATTGTGGTTTCACATGATTAGTCGGAGACTGCGACAACCATAGTTATACATTTAATCCACACGCATATTTCTTCAGTTGACATTCAACTCAGATTTCTTTAAGAAGTTTTTTAAATCACAACTCTGCAGTATATAAATGGCTATGCAAGTAATGATCTGCTATTTGTTTTGTGATTTATCAGCCACACTTTCTCCAAATGGTTGTGAAATAAGTTTTGCCAGGTAGCACATATGTAAGTGTATGACAGAACGATATTTTTATAAACTAAGAACTGCTTTGATAGTTGATCAGGACATAATATTTGAATGAAAGTTTCAGTGATATAGTATCTCAAATTACCGGCGCCTGAATGCACGTCTTAATATAAAGAGAAGGAATGTTTGACTTAGTTTCATTGTGGCAGCATATGTACATGTAACATATGCCTATGTTTACTACCAAATAGAACATTGATTTTCAGTGTTGTCATAGAACATTCATAGTTGTTTTATAATATCCGTTGTTGTCATGTCTTTTCAGCAATATGTTGTAAACAGCGAACGCCGAATAGACCGACAGACAATCTGACTCCAATATACCCTGCATCACTTAAATGTTGTGGCTATATTTCAATTACAATTTCTACGTAAGACGAATGCAAGATAATGGTGACAGAAAAGTAAAAACAACGGAAATGTGCCAACAAATACCTCATAAATGCCTCCCGTCTGAAAGTCAGCTGTTCTGATATAGGCGCCACTAAAAACTCGATCGGATTTGGAATCCCTCGTTATTTTTATTGTCACTGTATCACTATAATTGTCCAGCTTAATGTTCACATGTCTGTGTGTTAATTGCCAGTTAATGCCAACAGGATCGTCCATATTGTCTGACTCAAAGGTTAACCATTCACTATCTAACATGGACACCTTCCTCGGAGGACATGGGTCTCTCGAAGAATACGGGTAATGTAGAAACATGCCTAAAGATAGTATAAATGTGTCATGGAATAGTACTTAAATACAAAAGTCTTTATAGAATTAAGGATAAATTTCCGAAGAAAGAATTGGCTTATTAACTGTTCTACAGTGACGAAAATAATAAAAAGTGTTTATAGTTCTTATGTTGCAACAGGGTGTTACATGTATTCGTCACTGTTTTGATGTGTAACCTATGCTAAGCACAGAAAAGTATTCATTACTTTAAATTTTGAATTTTTGTCCTTTCAATACATACACCTAAACAATATTTGAAACAAGCCTACAAAAGTATCTTTTCATTTTAAAACATACACTTGATCTGATTTCTAGAATACATTATTTATCTATAGTGTTTAATCGCACAAGTTCAACCTAGTATGGTAAGATACAAATCATTCTAATATTAAGCATATCGGATTCATTTTGAAATATTGCACGTATTTATGAATATATACCATCGATATGGTCCGGTGATCCCCACCAGACGACGTCACTTGTAAACACGTGTCCCTCTGTGACATGCCCCGCGGTCGGAATGGATTCGTCAAAAACGATTGGTGATGTTTCGGATGATGTAGACAACTTTGCTTTATTTATTGCATTGATCGACACAACATAAATAGTCGATGGCTGGTAAAAACAAACCACAATTTAAATGTATTTAGAAAAATATTAGAGGTTTTATTGGATGTATTTCATAATTGTGTTAAAGAAGCATTTACAATTATTATTTATATCACATTTAATGAAGCAGGATAAACTACATGATAAAAATTTAGAATTAAGTATTGAGAAACATTTATTTCAAATACAGGTGGTAACCATTGTATCAGTTAAAACCTGCAAAACTTTACTTGAGGATAGCAATTTATAGTTGCCACATGCGCCAATGAAAATTAACTTCAACAGACTGAAGATGAAAACTTACATCAATCGTGACATTAATGAATGTGTAGTTTGTGTAGTTGCTGAAGGCGGGTACTGATACGATTTTTGTCATTGATGTGTAGTCCGTTGGGAGCGTACATTTGCCCTTATACCATAGCGTGATGTTGAAAATCTCTATGCCTGATTCATTGTCCTGGAATCCTTCCCATTTTACAGAAAGCGAAGAGTCCGATCTTGTGTACGCAAGATTCTGCCAACAGCAGTAACACACATAATTTTAGTTTGAAAAACAAATTTTGTCTGCTGCTTATTTCCGCGTAATGAAATGATTTAAAGCGAACAGTACTGTAATAATTCTGTTTTACAAAAAGAAAAATCTTCAGTTTTATTCTTTTGTTGTAATGAGTACATACACAAACAATTATGCATAAACAACATACCATATCGAAGAAAGGTCCACCTGTAATTTTCCCAGGTAGCGGCTGTGTGATATCCACCCTGAACTTATGATGCGTCATGTTACATTCCCCAGATTTGTCCAGCGCTGATAGTTTCAATGTAGAAATAAACAATGTCAGTATAACAAATGATATGTTTAATACGTTCATTATTAAATGCCTCGAAAAATCTATAAGTGTAAAAACTCATTGATATATTGTGTACATGTAATGTCACATCATGAAATTCATGGACAATATCATTTAAAATAATTTGCTACATTTTGTCCGTTGTCATAACCAAACAATATTACCTAATGTTAGAGTTTGTGAATTTTTGAAACTGAAAGGAAAACATATAATATTTAAAAGAGGGCAATAATGGCTCTATATCGCTCACTTCAATAGACAGAGAGCATATTCAACAAACGACCATATCTGTATAATTCATAAAGACGTGTGTATATGGTACCAAGATGTTTTTGTCACACACATTTCTCCTTGATATGTTCCGGAAATGTGAAGAAATAAAGGTGCTAGAGTGTAAACATAGTTTATACTTAACATGGTAGAATTCAATACAACATGGCTCAATGTTTTGCCTGATTCGGCCTTTTTTGATCTTGACAAAGATGTTATAGGCAAACACAATCTGTCTAAATAAGATTTGGATTAGTGAAGAAATGGAAGTGCGTAAGTGTAAATACAGTTTATTACGGAAAGGTTCTACACGATATGGCTCAATTTCATACTGTACAGCACAGGCGAAACCTCGCGCATGAAACAAACGAGTCTTAAAGCATGGAGATACGGAGGGAAATCGAACGCGTGACGCGGCATCGCAAATTGTACGCGGCATTCAATTGCCGTATCTGAAAGACAAAATGGCAATCAAGCGCGACAAGAAGTCCCGCTGCGTGATGCCGCGTCTCGCGGCGTTATGCGGCGTACTATTTTCTATACAGGTAAGAGCGATGACATAAAGTACAATGCACAATATATTCGATATTATTACCAATAAATTTTCAGTCTTATTTAGAAATAATACAAGTAAGTTTTAGTAATCATGAAATCATGAACAATGTATATAGAAACGTGTTTTAGAAATGTGAGATGAAAAATTAATACCTAGCCCCATACGACTATTTGGCATAAATTATCACTTCAAATTACTGAGCCGCTGACTTGAACTTACATGAATCGAGAGTCGTTGGTTCGACCCTGGTACCGACCATGTTAGGAAAAGTAGTACCGGTATAGTAAGGTAAACTGCCCGCCTGTTAGAATGACCAAAATACGGCTGGAACGGGCGTACTTTTCTTCTTGAATTCTAATTTAGTTCAAATCAAATTTAACTGTTATTCAAACGACCAAATAGCAGCAAGATGCTACTACACTAAATTGAAAAATAGGCTATTTAATCAGCAAAATTATGCAAAGAGAAAATGTGGTACTCGTATGTAAGTCCCAGGTTTGAAACCAAGCCTCAGCACGAGGTGTTAATGTAACAGGTGTGTGTCGCAAGGTTTGATGTTACGTCACTTAATTTTACTTTTCACTTAGTGCGATCTTTATCATCTTTATTCTTTTCATAAAACATCAAACACCTATACGTACAGAAGCCGGTTGTTACCCCGATTCATAGCTCTTAGGTCGTTGGTAATAAGTTTATATCTAAATCCGCGTGTATGAATCGAACCTGCGTCCAAATAGTAAATGGCACAAAATCTAATGCTGTTTGCTCCCGTTATTTAAAATATTCATGCGGTCATTGAAGATGTGTAATGTAAAAGAACATGTATATTTCTTACGTGTTTCTTGAATTAATTTAAAATGACCGTTTTTCAAATGCATGTATATAGAACATTTAGTGCTCAATAATTTACTTACCACGGCTCCGATTATTACTTTAAGGCATAATTGATACAAGATGATTATAATTCACATAATAAGGTTAAAAAGATAAGTGGACATACAGTATTTAGGCTGTTACTTGTATTTTTGTGAAGTTTAGTTCTTACATTAATCTACTGTTTATGAGGATGCAGTCACCACTGAGAGATTGTTTTTGATAAGTACATGTAGCAATTGTCATGCTAGCAGCAAGTTCTTCTGCATGAAATTTTAATCAGTGCAGATCATGATCAGCTCTGCACCGTCCGATATTCACCCTTTGAAACGTTATACAAATGTCTGTTATCACCCAAATTGAATGCTGGAAAAGTCAACTTTAGAATCTTAGCAGCGTACATTTATAAGAGTTGATGCCGGTTAAATATTTGTATACATTCAGAAGGCAAATAATTGTCAGCACTTTTTATAACAAGCACAATGTTTTTTTCGCAACGCATGACGAAAAGAAATAACATGCGTATAATAGTTTATCCAAATACAATATATCGACAGTATGCCGTTACTATGTGTTTCAGTATTTATTTAAGTTTATAGATTCTTTGAAGCTCAAATGAAAATGTTACAACTTTTAGTTATATAAAATAATAAAATTATAAAACATACTTGGAGAATAGTAAATTCCAGTAACTCGTGCAAAAATCTTACAAAGTTATATTTTATAAAACGTTTTACGTTTTACGCGGAATGGTATTTTTCGCATCTCGCAAAATGCCACGCGGAATATAGATGCCGCATCTACATTCTTATGCCGCGCGATGCCGCGTTGATTTATTGCTCCTGCGTTGTAAAACCTCCCGCGCTATAGCGCGGCAAAAACGGAACCCGCCTGTGCTGTACTGTAGGCATATAACTTTCTTTGATAGCTGAAAAAATGAACGTGTAAGAGTGTTAAACGAGAGTCATATAGTAGGTGTTCACGACTTGGCGCAATTTCTGGTCGTAAGCCAAGTCAATTATAATCTGCTTAAGGTTAGTTGAGGAAACTTGGTAGAGACACACATAATAATTCTACACACCAAAATTTCTAGTCCTTATTTGAGCAAGAAGATTTTCCAAGTATTGCCTATATAAATCTGTGTGCAACAAGTGACTTATGTGTGGGATCATTGTTTACCCCATGGGTACAATTTGTACAAACGTTGTAAGAAACCTCTACACAATGTTACATACCAAATATCTAAGCAATGGGCTCTTCGGTTTCGAACAGGATGATTTTTGAAGTTTCAAATTTACAAACATGTCCTACATTGTACTAGGGCGGAGCCAATTTTAAAATCTGAGGCATACGTTAAACACACTTAGAGATTCGCAAGACAATTCTACACACCAAATAATGACCTCATGGACATGCTTTAAAAAACACTGGTAGAGGACTCTTATTTAAAGCTACTTAACATGTGGTCAGACTACGGATGATGTAAGCTAACTGTTATAGTAACTTTCTGACTACTTACATATACATATATAAAATAAACAAGTTGTCAAATATCATTTGACAAATGTCAAATTAAGTACATACCTAGTACCCAAATATGATATGTTCCATTTTGTTCAAGATTTAGATCTTCAACTTTAGTATACGTGTTGATACCCACATTCGTCACTGGATAGATATTGAACATGGCGTCTTTCTGTTCTTGTGTTGCTCGGCCTCCATCAGCCTTGCAATTGAATATTTAATATGAAATTAACAGTATTATAAATTATAAATATTACAGACCCAGGATCCATTTTATTTTTATGATATAGAAACATAAATTTACTGTTAGGATAATGACAGAACCATGTTCTATTCACTCAAAAACAGTGTTGACATATGCCTTTCTTTCGTTTCAAGACGTTTCTTTACGGAACAGAGATGCCAGAAAGCATTTAATATATTAGGCAATATCTTTGAAGAAATTCTGTGCTATATTTCTAACATGTACTTATCGATCTAAATAACAAAGTAAGAAAATAAAGGTAATTTCCACCGGTAAGACATCTTTCTTGGTAAAATAACAGCTACTTGTAGTTGTGCTCCCGGGGCTTTAATGTTAACATTTGTGAAAAGCATTACTGTTCGTCAGAATTCAATAAATCTTTATGATATCATTTTCCACAAGATAAGCATAATATGATAAAACATGAAGCTTTTCAAGAAACAAGCAACTTTGTATAATTTTTAATAACCCAAAACAGAAGAAAATTAATAATTGTCGCCTTTCATACTTTTTTTGTTTGCAGTAATAAGTGTAAAATGACTACAACCTTAAAGCAAAATCATCAATATCATTTTAACAAATTATGTAAATATTTGTAGAATCAAAAATTGTTCCGATTTGAAAATAGATGTACGCTTTGACTTTCCTATGATTACGTCGTAAGGTACTGACAAACTACTCACATATTTTCTACAGTCGTCAGTTGAATTTGAAGAATGATTTGAAACAGCTATGTAATACAGCAATATATCCACGCTTGATGCATAGCCATACCACTGGGCTTCAATTTGTTTGTTTGTATCAATGTAATCTGACATAATTATTGTACCAGCTACAACAGAAAATATTCGATGTCACGTAAAAATATGTAACTATATATGATACAGAAATTGATAAATATAACTACATACAGTAAACAAACTGATATTGCAGCAAATAATGCGCATTATAACACAAGCTATCGAGATTTCGTTCCTTAGCACCTGCTTTAACTATGTAAATTAACACTTATATCCCTGTTCTAAGGCATATGAAGTAATACGGACATCATAATTATTTACTGTTTAATTTCCCATCGTCATCAATACCGATATAATTTCTAAGTTATAACGAGAGCAGTTACTATAATTAACAGTAAAGAAGGTTTACTGTTCGGTTGTGCTGCTATTTTGGATTTCACTTACATTACATTACACAGTTGAAGTTTTATCAATATGTATTTTAGAAGTGGTTTCTTTATAAACTTAAATATATGTATGGACTTTGACAATTACAAGCTACATCAGTTACAATCTGTCCGATTCTGCCTCCCCAAGGAATATATTCTTACCAGTAACCCCTCCTTCATAACTAACATAGAATCCATTTGAAATCGCCGTTGCGTAGGTAAATGATGCACTGTATGCTCTGACTGTAAAATAGTAGACACCATATCCTGGTTCTAAGTCCAAATCCATAAATGTTATTGTAGTATTCAAGCCTACGAGTGTAAAGGGCACAACATTGTCTCTTGTCTTAGGAAATCTTCGATCTGTTCCTAGAGCAACCATGTAATAAGCCACCTCCTGATTATCTTCCTTACTCACCTCTACACCGGCATTACCTGAAATAATTAGTTACGAATACAAATATTGTGTTCGAAGAAATAAGGCAGGCAGTACATATATACATATGAAAGAGGTCATTTTGCAAATTTAAAAGACTAAAGATTTAATCAGTAAAGTATAATCATACATATAATAAGTATTTTGTAGTTTATGTTACTGATCTAAAAACAGGATACATATTTTCCAATAAAATGTGCATGATAAATACCTGTATGCTCTTCGTCTATACTAGTGCCACTCTTAAGTTCACCAAATCCTTCCCAGTTTGCAGAGACCATTGTGCGCGACGGAAGCACAGACAAATCGTAACTAGTAACATCTCCATCGTATACAAAACCAGGAATCAAAGGATCAGAGCTGATGGTGACACCGTCCGATCGCAGTACATACGTAAACCCAAGCGCATTAGTGACACGGAGCAAACTGTAGTACCTAGCTCCTTCTTCAAGTTTAACTTGACTATTTATTCCATGTGTTGATACTGAAAACAATTATAGAGTTGTAAAATAAATATTTAAACAATAACAAAATATCATAATAACTATTAATTTGTATACCGACAGATATCAAAGGTTTCAACAAAGCACTTATTAAATGCAAGACCTAAGTTTAGAGCAATAATATTTCGGACATAAAACTTTTTTTTAAGCCAAGCAGAGGTAAAGACAAAACACGAACAACTTTGAAATCCTTAAACGGAATTTTCCTATGCGGTTTAAGATCTGCAAAAGTGGTTTCTTTATGTAGTGACGTGTTAAAGAAATTTAACGATAGTCTTGGTTCATACATGTATTTAGAAAATTAATGATTGATTACTAACAAATGATTCTTACAATACATATCGGTAAACGGTTGCACCACTGTGCCGTCAGTACGTTCAATCGACCATTCATACTTGGATACCGGACAAGGATCTCCAGATGTGTCCCACATGGCCTCAATTGAAGTAGTTTCAGTCTGGTATTGACTAAGTATGAAAGAACCATAAGGCATCAGAAAACATTACAAATGAAATCATTCTAACATGGCTCATTTTGTTTGTCAATTAAACAAGAAGGAAATATATTGTAACAGTTGTAAAAGCTGTTATAACCTACGTTTTGATACGCAAACCGTTACTTATAAATGTTCGCGTAAAATAAAGCACGTTGCTTTTCATCTTTTTGGGGATACGTGTATTAAGTTATGTTATAATCGAAATAATATCCGTTTTATTGGTGTTCATTGTCTAATATACAACTCGTTGTCGTTCAACTGCGTAGTTATAAAACACTATGGCCTATGGTCTTCGTAGTTTATAACTGCGTATCAGAACTCCAAATCGCAGTTTATAAGACCACCGCTAAAACGGATATGATATCTTAAATACAAACAAAATTATTATATGATTAATGAGTATTGGTTAGAAAAGTATCTTTGTTCCTCTTACAGCTTTGAGTCTGACCAATAGAGTACTTGATAACTTTAAGGTAATAAACGAGTTTCAAAGTACGTTTATTCTAATTTATTGAAAATGTATGTGTATATACTTACATGTCACCAAATGCATTTTGGTTCGAATCGTAGATACCAACGTGTGCCAATGGGGGTAGCCCTTGGCTTAGATATGATAGGTACACGCCATTGGAAACGGCACTAGTAGCAAGATCAGCAAAATTAACCCCTTTGACAGTAATATAAACCTTAAAAATCAAGATATAATTTATCTCAATAAACATAGGTGAAAATACTAGGCAAAGCCAAAACATGATTTGATTACTATAACATTTGAGACAGGTGGGTAGAATATATAACCAATTTGTTTCAAGTTACTCAATATACCATTTTTTATGATACAAAATGTTATACATGTATCTGAAGTCATAAGATCATTTTAAATTCACTCATATATAGAATTATGAATTTACAGATAGAACGACGAGAGTATATACTTTGTTCACTCTAGCAAGTTGGCAAATGCCTTTAATTCGTATTTACGCCGCCGCCTCTTCAAGAAAACGGCCAACCTCGTGACATCCGTCACGACGGGCGTATAAAACTGTCCCATGATGTGCGTTAGAACTAATTCTAGCAAAGATACCTCTAAAATAAAGAAATCGTTTTGCGATTTTGAAAGAAACTATGGTGATAAATGAATGCAACGAACTTGCTTAAGTCCATATAAATTTACTCCGGTGATAGTAAATTGGTTTGTCGTCTTCGGTACTGAGAAGAACGGTTTTACTTGTCCACCACCAAGGGTTGTTCCAACTGCTATCTGATATCTGAAACAAGTAACGCAATAAATGTATGATCTTTAAACTGACCGTAACATGCATGTACAACAAAACTGAAACTTACTCGTTTTTATTACACAGAAAAGGTATTAACATGATTTCTGTATAAACTATCGTGACATAGTACATTTATATGAAAATATTTGCAGTTTTATTCTAAAACATACATAAAAAGGGAATACTACATGACGTGCAAATAAACATTAACTACTCCATGTACATGTATCACATATACACAATGGATCATATCGCGTATAGTTAAGACTTACTCTGATAACTCTGACTCGGTATCAATAAACTCCGTCCACGCAACGCTTAGGTGGGACACGGTTTCTATGCATACAGCATCAATGCTCATACAATCTAAACATAGCAAAGAAAAATGTACTTTCTGTAGTGTTAATTATGTCATACAATGATTTATATCAATAATTTTTGCTTTGAAATGTCATGTTCAAATAGTCATTTGTTTGATTTATTTAAAAATGAATGTTATAAATAAGTAAATGTTTACACGAGAATATTCTAAATACACATTGTCCGTCTTACTAGAGCCAATAGTTAAAATGGCAGTCACTAATTTGACATTAGCAAAGACTGGCAATATTAAAAGTACTTTTCATAACACATGGACAACTGTTTGAATAAAATATAACATGAAGGTCTTCAGAATTACACCAAACTAGACTAAAGATTATAAATCGAATTCATCATGAAGAGCAGAAACTCTTTGCAAATCTTTGCTAATGCAGAGCTGAACCCGAGTTGACTGGTTCCATAAACCTAACCCTGCACTTAACGAGCAGGGCCCATGGCATTTGAGACCAAGGCTGTAATTGGTCAGACGTTTACTGGTGAGAGTAGATGAGCTGAACATGTTTTCATGAGCGACAATTGAACTTCAAACGTATTGAGCAGTCTTCTGAGTATATTTCCGCTAGATTATATATTAGTTGTGTTGTATGTATACAATGTATGTGTATATAAAACTCATGGAATCGAATACTGCGCGATAAACGCTTGAGTGTGGGATATATCTTCTAATTTAATTACATTATTCGATCATTCAATGTCAATATAAATTCTATGCCTAACTATATCTAAGAAACTACTATGTCATCATTTGTTCGAAAGAAGAAAGAGTTTAAAGCAACATCTTGTAAACGTTGGCCAGGTTGAAAGAAAAGTGATTACCGTCGTAGGACTTGCATGCCCTTTTGTTTAACTCTACTGTCTTTGTCGTATTAAATGGGTCAATAGGCGATATGCTCGATAGATCCACAACTATGCCTGCCAACGGAGGTGTATCATCAACCGTTATTGCATCAGAAAAGGTACTACTTTGCAGCCCTACGCTATTTTCTGCCGTAATAGTTGCATATAGAACGTCTGTGTGTGCTTTATCAACGTCTGAAAAAAGTTGACACATAACAGATAGGAATATGACGTTTAGTCATAGAATAAAGTCACAATATACTAGTAAGCACACTTTTCATAACAGCTCACAAATATCACGCAATGCACTTCAAGTTTATGCAAGCATATAACAAAATACTGTGTATCTGAAGCTAAAACAATAGGAGGGACATCAATGCCCTATACCAATTACCTTTGGTAACCGATACTATATGCACATTTTGTAACAAATAACAATTCATATAAATATGACTACTATATTATATATTCTATGTCCATTTGATAATAGTTCCAAACATCTAGTAGCAGTTGATCTGGCCTCTACATGTAGTTGCCATATTTTGTAAACGAATCCAAATACTTTCAACATTTTTAGTTAACGACTTAATGCACAGCTGAAATGACCGGTTTGAGAATATTCAAATTAACATTAATTATATGTTTGGATATAATTAGGCGTGTAGTTTACGAGATTTTCTATTTTGAGCTTTAATGTCAGTAAGTGCAGTGGAGAAAAAGAATTTGAGCGGTTTAAGGAGAACATCATCCACATTTCTGTAAAGTCTAGTTGAATTTGACCCAGTTCTGTTTGAGATGTCGTTGAAATTAGATGTGGAAGACGGGTGACAGACAACGGATGACGGACGACTACGCGCTTCCGAAATCAAGAAATTACAATAGCTCATAATTACCAGTCCATGCCAGGGTGATCTAAAACACAAACATAGCTGTTTTAAATATTACCGTCATTTAAAACGTATACACTTTTGATACGTTTACCTTTGAATTTGTATAAGGTCACATTTCCTTCGATTTCACGTGCTTCTTTGACGTCATTAAACCCTTGTTGCGTACCAAACATGATGTAATATTTCACAATTTCGCTTTCTTCATCAACAAAGCCATACCACTCACATTCAATAGGAGAATGACTCTGTTCAATAACAGTAAATGAATATGTTACAAAACTACAAAATCGAATTTAAAACTTGCGGAGCGTATTTCTAGAATTAAAGAAAAGGAACACACAATTTTTAAACTAAGACCCCTGGACAAGCACAATTCTTACCACAGTTAAATGTCTGAACAACTTGGAAGAGGAGAACTATACATGCTTCATACCAACTATTAAATTTCTGAACTTTTACATTGTAGACAATATTTCTATTAATTGTTTTACGTAAATCTTAGTAAACAAGCACTCTTATTGCGAGATCAATTTTGGGTCAATATGGCAAGATTTGAACAAGTTGGGTACTTAACTATTAGATAATTAAACACACTATAACTAAGCTAAGAATTTTTGAGATTTACACAAAACATTTAAAAATTTTGTTTGACATAAATCTTTCTTACAGAAGTGACCCCCAAGGACGAAATTTAATTATAATAACAGGCGGTTGATTTGCACAAACGTAGTAGATAAACAATTACATAATACCACATGTACTATTGCACAAATATCAAAGCATAAATGCGAGCGGTTTTCAAGAAGATGTGAAAAAGTTATTTGTTTCTATCTTCAACTCTGGAGGTCATGTTATTGCGTCACTGGCATTTTTTGAATAATAGCCAAAGAACACAATTTGAAAATGTCTCTGGTTAAGTATGATAAAATTCGACCTAATGCAGACAATACTGGTGACGGACGACGGAAGTACGGAAACCCAGTTTCACTAAATGCAACTGCAACGTATGAACACATCGATCTCATAAAAGCCAACAAACCAAACGCAATGTCGTTGAAGTTTGTAGAAGCTTACTAACCTGAACGTACGAAGGACACATTATATCTCCAGCAGTAGGTGGTGACACATCTAGCACAACAGCCGGGGCATATGTCTCAGATGCCATTCCAGCTTTGTTTTCAATGTATAATGATAATACATTTGGATTTCCTGAAGAATAGCATAGGTTTGACACACTAAATACTTCACTGACCAAACATGAAAACTTTACAGGCTTATACTGGGAATTAATATGCATGAGAAAGTAACACCAATACCTCACAATGCAGGAGGTGGAATTCAAGTTTATCCGTTGGGGAGTGAGTTTATCAAAATAAAATTAAAAATAATGACAGGAGCTGTCAGATATAAGGTCATAAATTCACCTATATATTACATTCAAAGGGAGGCAATTTAAGAATTTGAATCTTTGGAGTCTCAACTCTCTCTTTTGCATTGTGTTTCATAAAAGATTGTTGAGTTTTCTAGTCTTGACATTAGTTTCTCCCAACTGACAGCAAAAAGAATATGGTAGTCTTGACAACCAATTTTGTTTTTGATAAACCATCTGTTTTCACTATATGAGTTATCTCCCTTATATGCATGATCAATGACTTTTACTTTTAGGCATATTATCGCCTTTGTTGTTTGTCTTATTTTATAGAGTTAGAGTGAAATACATTGTATCAATATTGTGTTAAATATTTGTATAATAAAAGTGTAAAGTTTTAATTTTGGGTGAGTGTATATTCAAACAGGCACTGTATGGATTGCCAGTCACTGATTGTAACTAATGTTATAACATATGACTTTCTCTTGTCTTTTACTATTAAGTCTTGGCAAAGAAGATAATAAAATAAATAACTTCTAGTCAAGACTGCATAACGGCAATCAAACACTAGGACTTGCTTATATGATGGGTTATCTCAATGTTCAAATATGCTATCTTTGTTTAAACTGAAATCTGCTCTGTTGTACCTGGCTGAATGATACGGGTTTCACCAACGATTATTCCGCCTCTATTTTCCACTGTGACATTCTGGAAGACACTGCTTAGTATATCTTTTCCAAAAGGGTAAGTTCCAATTGAATACCATGTCTTATTGATGTTATTTTTTTCTTCAAACAGTAAACGATCAGAGTCATCATACGACCATTCAGCAGTAAACCAATCATCGCTCTGATATACATTAGCGGCGACACTTAAATCAGTCTGGGTGGAAATACTGAAATATTTTATAGCAAATAACAGTAAACACTTAACACAGGTAATAATCTACAATTAGTTAAGATTCTTTAGTCTTAATATTGGCAAATTTATTTTCATATATTATTAAGTAAATACATGTACAGGTAAAAGCCACTTACAACAATGGCAAATTTAAAACAAACGGTGCAAATATTGTCGTTTAATGATCAAATCATCTTTTGAATACTGACTCCAATTAATTTACAAATGACAATATTTAAAGATTACGGCAATGTATTGCAAAGGGTCTTACGTATGTAATTTTTCAACTGATAACATGTACAGAAAGAATGCTCCTGAAATAATATTTATTTACCCTAGCAATATTTTTTTCAGAAATCGACTGTAAGAAACACGGACTTAAATCGCTTTCTATATACATGTATACAAACATTTAAAGACTCGGGTTTTGAGACACATTAAAAATATTTCATTTTAAAAGCAGGTATCGTTTTAAAGGATCTATAATAATACTAAAAATAGATTTGAACAATTACAAAATTAATTAAAAGTAACATTACATAAATAAAGATTTTTTTTCAATTATTTTTACACTGATTATGTTTTTCTACATAACACAAATATATATATTTTTTCATTATTTTGGTCACTGCTTTGTAGCAACTTTGCCCGTTTTAACATATTAAACAGAAGTACCTTTCAATGGTTACATTTGGACCTGTGTTATCGATCATGAATCCATCTGACGTAGCTTGAAGAACATTTCCTCCATTTGTTATCGCTCTTAATGTAGTGTAGTAGGCAACAGAGGGGGCAAGGTCAACAGTGGTATGAGCAAATCCTGAACTTGAAAACCCTTCAAATGTTCATTAAAGTAGTTGTGAAGAAAGAGAAAGCAATAAATATAATAATATTGAATACATGGGCAAACGAAGCGATCGAAATACTGTTGCCTCGATACAGCGAATTGTGAAGTGAAAATGAAGTAGTAAATTGACCAGTTTACGTTTGCACTTCTTAGATGCTTTTATGTGATATACATTTCGATTCGGCTACAATATAATTGCAATGAATACGTTATATGCAGAGTAATATTTGTCGAAACTGTGAAGTTCTAAATACGGCCTGATTGTGTGATAAAAATATACCGTGTCCATGTTCGTCATGTTCCTCCTCATGTATGATAGAATGTTCAAAATATGGCTGGACATTTTCACCACCTGGACTTGTTCCTATTGCCCAGTCATATGACATCAGCCCATGAAGGCTGCTCTCAAATCCAGAAAAACGCATGGTTACTGTGTGTGTATCACTCTGATAGTCAATGTCGTGCTCGAAACTTTCAGACGGTCCGTCATAGGTGTTACCTATTTTAATTTATAGAAGGTATAAGTAAGCAGTTCTTGTTTTATTTTTTCCATGGAACACAAAGATAACTGTGCAGAATTTAAACGTAAAATGTATATACATGTATCGGTTTTCTTTTATTTATTTAAATGTAAAGTCAAGTATGGCTGAACATAATATTTAGCTGCAACCTAAGTGAAAATATCTAAAAGTTGTTGTTGTCTAACTGACTACGTTGTATATTATTGTTGTTATTACTATAATTGTTTACCTGCAACGTCATCAGGAACTATAACTATTGGCGTCGACACTTTGGGTTCACTCCACAGACCTGCACCATTCTTTACTTTGAAAGACACAAAGTAAACAGGAATTTTTGTGACGAGGTCAGTATCATTTAGTGTACATTCAATGTACGCATTATTGGTAGATTCCGGCAGATGGGTCCACTTCAGTATGTTGTTATCACCTATTGTAGAAAAGAAGAAGTAACAATGTTATAATGTAGGGCAAACCATTCAGTAACAATTGGCCTTAAACAGATGTTATCAAAGACATCTATATGAAGAGAACTTTATAAATGAGCAAGTTTCTAATTGCGTTGATTTCATATTAGAATTCGATACAATGTGAGAGTTTATGTATGTATTTTATCAACATAATGCTGATGTTATGGGACGCCTGTCTAGGGCTTTCAGCGATTCCTAGATTTCACATATTAACTAGATGGGTGTTCAGTAGAACACTTGTGTCGCCCTCTAACGCTTTGTCAGTACAAAAGGGGATAACTTAAGTGTGAATTTGACCTACACAATTTGGCGGCATCACAACCCTTTTGTCATAAGCAATGTAATTTGAAAGTTTGATGAATAAATCTTAAGAAATAACAAAGTTATAGCCGATGTTAAGTTTTCAAGACAAAATCCAAGTACAAAAAGGGGCATAACTCTGTCAAATATGACATTGACCTACAAAATGTAGCAGCATAATGACCATTTTGTCACAAGCAATACAATTGCAAAGTTTGATGAAGAAATCTTAAGACATGGCAAAGTTATAGCCAAAGTTAAGTTTATGTGACGGACCGACGGACGGACAAAGCGGTCCCTATGTATCGCCTATTCTCCGAAAGGGCGACACAAAAACTATATACATACATTATTTAAATTACCTGCTGCGGTTCCTATCGCATACTGTATGGCAGTTACGCCTGACTCGGGATCATAAGCAATCCATGACGCTTTTATTCCTTCGTGATCAGATTGCCAGACATAGCCACCAACCCTTTCCTCCTCTCCGCTCAAGACGCCGATGCGTATCATATGTATCTGCGATTTTATATTTATTTTATTTCCGTCATTGCTAGATATATAAACTATTCAATTAATAAAAAGGCTTTTCGATAAAGATTAAGTATTACAAGTATATACACATTAGTGCTTTTTAAACTTTCGGTATTTTTATATCGGTAGTATTACCATTTGTTATATATTATAAAAGGTTATGGTATTAAACTATAAACAAACAATAAACTGATACATATTTGTTTTTCTTTAACCGAGGGTTATTCTGTACAATGATTTAGTTATTAAACAGTCGTAAAACATTTAATGTTAATGTAAAAAGGAACTACCACTGGTGGTGTGTCATCTACAAGTACACCATTTGTATCATGTGTTGATTGCAGACCAGCGCCATTAGTAACCATCAGCCTGACGTAATATATGTGTCCAACAGAAAGCGTCAGATTAAGCACTTCGTACATAGTTGCCTCTTTGTCAAGCTCAATCCATTCTCCATTCACCTCTAGCAGACGAAAATAAATTATACGAAATACTGTACGCATTAACTGTTACTTCCTTGAATCACCAACTAGATAACCCCAAACGTAAATGTCTTAACGCAACTGTTGAAGCAGGACTATTAGAATTGAGGTCGTTTAAGAACTACTAATATTTAAAAAAGTGTTCGACAACAATATTTACTTTACTTTATACCAACTCATCTTAGCTCGATCGTGAATAAAGCTTGAAACTTATTGAGTCACTCAAGGTACTGTCGTGCCCGAAAATCTCCATGGTCTCCATTTTCAAAGACACTAAAATCACTTTAAAAAATGAAATGACACAAACTTTCAATTAATCATGTTGCCATAGCGTTACAAAATCACTGAAGGATTTAGGACATTCAATAGCCCAAGGGTATAAAGCACATCAAAGATTACAGTACTTAATTTGTGATAAGTATATGGTGTATAGGCGTAACCAGTCACGTATAAATCATCCAACGCTTTTGATGTTTAGCCTACATAACAATACTTCAATTGGCTGCCAATTTAAAACGTAAAAAATATTACATCTGTCACATTGGACGTATTTCAACAGGCCTGAAATGTTGAAAAAATCGACCTTTATTGGATGACAATTACAATGTAGGTCATTAGAACTTTTTGTATCTTTTTCAAGGATATACGTTTAAAAGAAATAAAAGAAAACAAAATATGCAATTAATACATATACAATAATGTATATATATCATGTACCGATATAGACCGAAATCGTCTGGCACTGACAACAAGTAGCTGACAACCAAATCTACAACTAAGTACATGTAAAACAGTTGTGCTGATAAATAACTGCAGGAAAAATTAGTATAAAATAAAGTGACAAACACCACTTATTTTCGATATATTAATTGGACATAAATAACATTATAAAGGATTGCGTCTTGTTCAATACATTTGTCTTAAATATCTTTTATAACCGATTTTTGGCGACATGTCTTCTAAGTGGTTTCAAACAAATGTTTGTTGTGCTTTTTCTTCAAATTACATCAGAAACTTTCAAAGCATAAAATCTTAAATGTGCCTCGAATCATCGATACATGTTCTGCAGTAGATGAATGTATTTCACTTCCGGGTTCGTGCTTTGCATGTGCACTCATCAAGGACTGATATATTGGTTTACATTTGTAATAATTATCGTTTTTGACTCTATGTCGACTTTGCATCTATAAATATATAAGTTTTGCTTTGTACAAGGTTTTGAGTTTCCAAACGCCTTCCCGCATTACCTGCAAGTCACACCTTGCTAGCAAAATTCGATAATGTCAGTAGTTTTCGGTACAGCATTTCAGAGGTTTTTGCATTAAATTCAATTTTTCTTTGCTAGTTAGTAAGTTTAATAGTGATCATATATCTTACCATTTTTTAATTCCTATACAGAAAAAAAGAAATAGATGCTATTAACTTGTGACTGATTATGTATCATGTGTATAAAGGTATTTTCAACACGATGGTTATATTGCATAGCCGACGACTTCCTTTCAGTAACAATCCTGATTTTCGAATTAATTTGCATTCTTATCCGATGTTTACATAATAGGAAAAATATGTCACAACGCGTAAAAATCAAAGTAACTTACGTGGGTAGAATTGTCTTTGAATATTCTGCTGTTGTTCAAGAATCTGGAGCTTTATGGCATTTACACCCGACTCGGGATCGTAGAACTTGAACTGCGCAAATACTGAATGTGTGATGAACTGCAAAGTAAACAAAAGTGACATTGTAGCGAGAAAAAGTTTGATTGGATGGTATTGGAATCCATTGACTTTTTCTAGCATGGTCGATTCGAGACCGATTTTCTGATATTTTCCTTCTGTACAATTCCTCATGTTCAAATATGATTTCACTGATACGATAAAGTAAGAATGTATATCACTTACATGTTTTAAAAGTCGACATAATTTAGGTATATTCACTTATCATGGAAATATTGTAAAATATCTTTTTATATTTAAGTGCATAAAGCATTTAAGAGTTTCGTTAAGCTTGAGTTAAAGCTAGCGTGAGGGGAAAGGAAAACACTTCTGAAAAGGGAAATGCACTATGCAATAGTTTAGTAAATTTCTTCAAACATATCTTTCGAACGCACAGAAAGGGCTTTTTTGTACATGTATCATTTGCAAGAAATCATCTTATGTTTACTAACTCTACCTGATATTGTAGGTCGAATCCGGTACTATTACCGTCATATAAATATTCAGCGACAGGTGTTGTAAGATCAACTAGAAATCCGTTGGAATTGGCTTCTATATCATTTAGAGCACCGTTTCTCCCTTTTACAACACATTTTATAGTATCTTTGTGTTTCAAATGAAAGTTCCGCCACTGTGCACTTGAAACATTTTTCTCAAAGCGTGTCCAATGCTTAAGTTGCTGCGGTAGTTCTAGTTCACTACATAAATGAACAAAAATAATTATACATCATTTAAATATATACAAAACATCGACAAAACTTTCGTCAATTCACAAATAATTTTGTAAGAATCATTGTGAGAAAATGTATTAAGCGATTCAACTTCAATACATTAGAGCAGCTAAGATAATTGAGAGCTGGGACATGATTTAACTTCGATGTTTCTAGTGTCAATCATCAAAACGACAGAATACGGACTAAACCTTACCTTTCTCTCCAGAGTTCAACAAAATATTCACGAATACCAGATTCTGGGTCGGTAAAGTTTTGCCACTGAAGTTTAACAGTAGACTTAGATGAGCTGAACTGGATATCTGAAAATGATGTCTGGTTTCCGTCTGCGACCATACCTGGCAGTGGCGGAGTTAGATCCACTAATACTGAAATATATGACTTGTCACATACTTTATAGTACAAATAAAATCATGACATAAGAAGTTTTCAATTTACATTGACAAGCTTGTAGGTAACTATACCTGTCGTTGAATATCCATACGAATACCTAATATTGACTTACATTCTTGTAATCCATATAGTAACATTAAAAGAGTTATATGTGTGACAAATAAACATTTATGACTACAGTATAGCTACCGTAAACGGAGAAGCAGGAATGAGAACACAAATTTTAGTTTTATAAACTTAACGCAAATAGTTATTACTGAGGCCTTCGTTTGGAGAAAGCCTGACATGAATAGCACAGACAAAATCTGACTACATATACGCTGTCTTTACAGACAGCACAAAATGTTGCTTTTCAACTTATTCACACATGAGCACAAACTATTTTTGTCACTTATATTCCAAGTGATGTACTCCTGTGTTAGCTGCAATATTTTTATGTTAGTTTTTGTAAAGTAATCCGTCAATGTCGACTTTCATGGCTGAGCAGAAAGAGGATTGTTTGGTAAGAAAGCAATACAGTAAATATTGGTATTATAAATTCAATGAAGTGTATTGTGTACATATTTAACATACAGAAGGACAGAAAGCATCTACAGAATACCTCCGTTTGATACGCTTGATATGTTTCTTTGATTTATTCCACCATTATTTGCCCAGACTACCATGTAGTATGTGTTGTTGTGAACCAAAGTTTTATCTTCAGCCAAATCGATGCAGGACTGATGAACGGACTGTTTAAGAAATTTCAATTCGGCAACATCTGTTTCTCCAGGACTGGTTCCAACACCGACAGCGTATGACACAATTCCAGAATGGGGATCATAAAAACCATACCAGTTTGAACAGATCTGTAAGTGCATGTAAAATGTGGTACATACTACTTAGAATATAAATTATGGCTGAGATATGCTTCCTCATATATTGAAAATGGATACAAAGCAGGAAAAATTACAAAAGTAATTTTAGCATTTTATAATCAAGAGTGTATGTATTCGTGCCACGATATGATTTCTTTCTCGTGCAAATTATAACTTTATATAGTGTACATTTATGCTCTTGTTCATTCGTGCCTTTAACTTATTTTAACTATTAAATACAATATTTTTAATGGTATAATATCTTATTACGTGCTATGTAATAATATGCTCAAAACAAGTTTCGATGGTATTATTTACAGTATTATTGTATTTCGTGAATTGCAGATCCTCTCTGTATAGTGTACCATCAAAAACTTGGCCTTTAATTGGAGGGCTTCTGTCAACTATAAGTGCTTCGTCCGACCTTCCAACTGTGTGAAGTTCAACTGAATAAAAATAAGATATGGATAATTAAATCGGAAATCACACAAGTCGTGGCCTGTTTTAAACGTATACCATTAGAACGCGTTAATTATATGAATACAGGTTTATAGACACAACAACAAACAAGCTGATAGGATCGTTATCCGTAAGTTAGTTTATGTAAAGTCTAACGTTAATCTTGAGTGTGAAATCATTTGCCTACAGAGTAAATATACGCAATATAAATTCGAAACAAAAACTAAGCTATCATACAAATTTAAATATCTGATTAGGTGCTCTTCAACATAATTTATTTCGTCCTCACCATTATTCCAGACTCGTAGGCGCAGCCATGTAGGAATGCCTTCAGGTATCTGAAACTCCAGTCTTATAAAAGGCGAATTTGAATACTTTATCCAGCTAAGTATCTTGCAGTCTCTTGAAGTTGTGCCAAGGCATAACTCCACAAAGTCGACGTCTGATTCCTCATCCCTGACATAAAGATATGATTTGAAAGGGCTAGTTATTTGAGAAGCTGAATCAGTCAAGGGTACATGTAGAACATGAATCATAGGTTCAATTTTACAAAAGGCCCAACTGTGAGTATTTTGCCTATATATCATAAGCCATAATGTTAGAATTTCTTGATGGATTAAACTAACTTTTCTTCAGCTTTTTACAATCGAATGACATAAAGACGTCATTTTATAACACTGTTGTTAATTATTTCAACTCTTACGTAGTCAGAAAGAAACTAAAGAAAAAAAGTGTCAAAATAATACGCACGTGGAATTGTGTTCCATAGATAAAATAAATAACAGTTCATTATATTTGATGTCATATATTTCGTAGATTACTGGTACTGTTACGTCTATGATATATGGTGCAGAATGACAAACAGTTATTGCTTTGGGTCCACCATAATCCACTTTGTTTATAGCTCGAACTGTTAGATAGTACAATCCCGCTGAAAAATATAATATTGTGATTATCTGTAGTTTAAATCCAATTTTTTAGGGCAGTTGCGGGTTACTAAGGCGTACATATTGTACCACTTTAAGTAAATCATGTCATTTTTCATTTAATTACTTTAGCTTACTTCAAATAATAAAGTGAATCTGAATAAGTTCTATTATGTATTAGTTTGATTTTGTACAGTAATATAGAGGAATTACATGGTTTAAAAAAGTATATTTTGATTGCATGCTATTATCCTTTTACATACATATTTATTAACACGGGCTATTTTTCTTACAATATCCGAACTTACATGTCAAAGGGAATGGATATGATGTGCCCGTGACAATAGATTTATGTGTCCATTCAGAATGATGAAACAAGTGTTTGTGAGGATCATGATGTGGGTGTATTAGGTCTTCGCAAAATTTGCGTCCAACAGACATCGTATATGCTAGTATATCTGTTTCATTATCACGAAAACCATCCCAGTTTCCTGAAATTCAGTACAGTTGAATAATGTAGAGTGAGGTAGAAACGATGTCAAACATCGTTTTTCTAATCGCTAAATCGATACATTGTGTCTCGTATTATTTTGTGTTGATTTTGTCAAGTCATGTTTTTTTATTGGCATAATATTTCCGTATGTTTATCTGCGTTACCCTAGTGAAAATACTATTTTAGTTCTAAAAGCGGTGATACAGTAACAATGCACGTTCGAGCTTTTAAGGATGGGGATGAGGGGGGCGTTTATAGGAACTATCACCTCTCAGACGGCTTCAAATTACTTTATACATGATACGTATCCGGAACTTTGTTGATCAAAGTCCTTATATATTACTACTTGCCCGCCACGAAGCCAGTACTTCTTGTGTATCTCATATCATATAATGGTTTGTCACCATTGAAAACTGTCATAGATCCTTCACCGTCAACTATAATTCTGTGAAATAGAGAAAAAATGGCTGACACTGGTATGTGCAGCTAATATGCATTTATGTAGTTTTTGCTTTTTTGTACTGCAAACAAAATCACGTAAACGTGAAGCACCGTTATAAAGCATTGAAATGTATTATAACGCATATTTATTCTTATGTAAGTTAAACAATATGTTTGCGTTAAGATAAATTCTTTTTACGGGATGAAGACAGACTGTTTACTTCTCATCTAAATTTGGAATCTTTGTTTCGGCGTCGTTGACATTCGATCCGAAGCTAATCTATTCAATGATATCTTAATCTCCAATTAATGTATAATAGATGTGTAACCTGTGGTTTAGTGTGTCAGGCCTTACACCTACACAGTACCGCTGAAGGTCCGGTCGATCCGGGGGTATCAAAGTGGCACACTCTGCATGTATTTCAT
>JAFMSR010000004.1:35668566-35757168 GCA_022818135.1 Saxidomus purpurata
AATCTATGTATATAAATCGTATAAATCTCAAATCTCTGAATTTAAACGTTCGCACCAATTTTTAAGAAATTAAAAAATATTTAAAAGTTTCAAAAATTTGAACATAATTTATGGACTTATTATGGTAAATGTCCTTAAATCTCTACTGGAATGTACCATACAACTGCTCGCTCTCAGATTTTGGTGAAAATGCAATGTTCCTCCGGTGAAGTATTTCTGTATTTTTGAAATTACACGCTACAAAAAATATAAAGTGTTGCAAACGCCTTTGAAATTTCAGTATAAACATAATTAAATGCGGTGCTGTCAATCCAACCTCACCAACATTTTCAACAGGATTTCTCAAATTACTTTGTAGATTTATTTCGAAAAATTTAACTTGTTCACCGGATACTGAGAACACGCAGCTTTAATAGTGATTGTATGTCTATTTTAAGTGAAATGATTGTTTTATATGTAACTATCACTAATATAATAAAAAGTTTAAGAAGTACGCAACAAATACCACTTGAATGATCTCGATTCGCTGTAAGACTTGTATATGTCCAAGATACCACCTGGTCGCCGTATTGCCCTTTACCATACCCAGCACCAACAAATGCATCAGTTATAACTGAATCATCATGAGCCACCAAGGATGCTTTTATAACCGCAGGATTACTCGTACTTCTGAATTCTGCGGTAAGTCTTCCTGTAGGGGGTGTTGTGTCGTAGGTTTGAAGCGAACAAGAGACACTAGAACGAGTACCTGCACTGTTCTCAGCAGACAGTGTAAAGAACAGCGGTACTCCGGTAGGAAAAGCATCTATATCCTTTAAGAACAAAACACTTCGCAATAACTTGAAAATATATACAAAGTAAATGAACATTCAGTAATTTGAAAATGAATAATTTGTACAATCGAACTTTACGTGTATTATGATATTATTTCATGAAAGAACTTAAAAAGGTTGTATCAAATATCATTTCTATTCTTTGCTTATCTATGAAACATGAAATGAAATATATGGACATGACTAAATCTTTATATTTATCAGCCTATATCAAAAGAAGTATAACGCGTGGCGCCAAGCTGCTGGTGCCCATATTTCTTGAAAAATACATGATTAGTTCCCTTCTTTAAGATGGCGTAATATGACTTTTCTGTTGAGAGTCGAAGCAGTATCCATATCGTCCTAAAAAACAGTTCAATAATATCAAATAAGCCCACTGCAGCCAAACACAGAAACCTAACATCTCCTCTATACAAGGGTTTTGTTAAAGCTTAACACTTGCTCTGATTACCTTAAGCATATACAAATGGTCTACACTTACAGTTGTCAACACATTTGTTGGCCCTCCGAGCTGTTTGTTGTTCCATCCATTTTTGCCGCCAGATATTGTTCCAACGTCGAGAAAGAACTTGAGGTTGCTTTTGTCATCAGTCGCATCTATTGAGATTTCAAACGCTGGCTCAGTATAATCACGATTTAATAACTGATGTAAATCACACGCAACTCCACCTCTTCTACGCCGGTGATCCTACAATGGTTAAGCAAGACAATAGTATTTCGTAGTGTTTTGCATTTCCTTATAATAACTGACATTGAAGGTACTGTCTTGCTAGTTAGCATACCGATTGTTTAAAGCTACCGTATAAGGTCCTCGTTGTCACTTTCAAAACATAACAGTAACTCTTTTAGACATATTTCCGCAAGACGTAACTTCTTAAACAAGAACTGATTATGTAAACCATATAAAAACATAATAAAACTAAATAAAACTATGTTTACGGTAATATGAGACAACTACTTACTTCTTTTTTAACAGGGGCTGTTATAACAGGTGGAGATTCGTCTTTCTCTTTTGTTGACACATCAAATATGTTCTTGGTTATTGTAGGTGTTTCGTATCTCCACAGTTCCTTCTTAAAAAGAGTTTTTGTGATTGAAATGAACAAAATTTTGACTTTGAGGGTAACAAGTCCAAGCAGTCTTAGTCGCACTGGTATCAGCTCTAAATCCATCTTCATTCTGAAAATTCATAGACATTTTGCAACTTTAAATATAAATAGTCCATATTTTGGTTAATCGAAAAAAATCATTTAATGGTTTTGACTTTTGAGTCTAGACACAATATCCAAAATCAACCACAATAAGTCATCTTCCCCACTTTTATATTTGAACACGATTATACATGCATGTGCTGGGCATGTAACCTATAATAATAAACTAAGCAACTCCGGAGTGATTTACTGTACATGTTAGATACGTTGCATTGATAACCACTAAACAGACTAAACCAGTGGTTTCATGAAAAGTTGTTCACTTTGTCATAACGCTAACCCCTAAAAACTAGCGCTCATGCATTTGTCAAAGCCGCATTGTTTAAAGAAATTTGGTCTTTGATGAAGGATTACTAAACAAACCGTACAATTGTTTTGGTATGAGACAAGAGCTTCCTTACAGGAAAATACTTACTTTTTCCGACAGTTTGCAATGTAACCAGAATCCTGTATGGATAAAAGCGATTTGAAGAAATATGCTAGATAACAATGAAAGGACAATAGCTACGAAATTCCAACTAAACTGGTTCTAAGTTTTAGGAAAGACGTAATTGGACGCAAAATCTGAACGACAGACAGACGCTGCACATAGAATGATCTTTAAATTTACCTACCCGAAAAGTGTTCAAATTTTGGAGTACTGTTTGTTGTTAAGAGCTAAATATCATGCTATTTAAAATCCACGATATATACTTAGTCTTGACTTTGTAGCATGAAAGCAATGTTTAAACGGAAAATATCTTTTGTGATAGGTATAAACATAATCACGTACGAAACATCTAATGGAAACTTTGAAAATCCTATTTCCGCTGAAGTCGGAAATTTAACATTCATTATGTCGCCTTCAAGTCGAAGCTCTCCATACAGGATAA
This sequence comes from Saxidomus purpurata, assembly GCA_022818135.1. NCBI lineage: Eukaryota > Metazoa > Mollusca > Bivalvia > Venerida > Veneridae > Saxidomus > Saxidomus purpurata. Next base: position 35,671,483 of record JAFMSR010000004.1, read on the forward strand.
ATCCTATTGACACTGATCCGTAAAATGTGACTCCGCCGTAAGGAACAGCAGTTGCATAGGCTACGCAGCCCAATAGCTTGGCACCAAAGTCAATTCTCAATCCATAATAAACACTGGCCCCAAATTCTGGAACGAGCAGTTTATATGAAGAATTATAGAGAAAATATGTAAAAATTAAAAATACGGGAAGTTGCACATTTATTTGAATAATGAATGTTTATCATATAACTCGATAACGTCTGCTTACATTAAAACAATATTCAAACGATATAAAATCATGTGCAAACTTGTAGCAGACTTTTTTAATAACACTCCTAGCACTTCGATTTCACGAGCTTGATTTTGCTTATGAATCATACTTATTCACTTTATGCAACTCATATATTTGATTTTTTCTAAAGTATGATGATTTAAGTATTAAAAGCTAAGCATCCAGAAATAAAGATTTGGTTTAAAAAAGAATTGGGTTAGGGATTCGGTCAGCACTGTGTTTTCGAACATATGGTATAACAGAAATACATAATGCATTATGAATTTAGCTGAAATAGTTTGCACGTCTTATATTCCTGTCAAAAAGGTCACCTGTTTCATGTTATGTGCCATGTAAATATGTAGGCAGGTTGGAAGCTATATGAATTTACAGTATAATGCAGGTATACAGGTTAGTAGGAGTGCGGATTAATATGTTCCCCATCTGATTCTTTGAAGCTAAAAATTGACAGTTTAATTTTAATTGTTTATGTGTTCTCGCTTTAATCGAATTATAACTAGTGATAAAACCCTTTTACTGGGCGTTCCGTTGACATTTATGTACAAGTATTTGTAAATGATTGATAAAATCGGCGCAACTTTTTCCCCTTCATCCCCTAATCTTATGATAATAAATCATACCGAATTTTATGGCAATAAAGCCACCCAAATAAAATGTCTGCTCAAGATCAAAGAGTTCCTCGTCTTTTCTCGGAAATTCAAATGAACCCTTTAGAGAAATATCAAACGTTGAAAACGCATTCCCTAGTTGTCCAGTTAGAAGTTTCTCCAAAAACTCTGCATACTGAAAAATAATGTAATAATTAAAACTATATTGTAATTTACTACACAGTCCGATGATGTAGTAAAGAGTTTTTAGTATTATAAATGCTTTCATTTATGTACATGTTTTTGACAAACTTGCACATACATGTGTATCATTAAAATGTTGCTTGTATCAGTGTCAGTTTAAATTGTATATTATTTTCAATGAAAACACTGTAATAGTGTTTTGCATGATCCCCGTACTTCATATAGATAATTTCTTTTCAACTTTATCAGTTGTACAATGTACTACTGTTTTGTTTTATTCAAGAATACATACCCAAATGTAATTTTCCGGCTTCTTTACACATTTATAATTCGATCTTATACGTATACAATACAGCATTTTTATTCTGACTATATCCTATGTAAGGAGATGTTATGTTGAAAAAACTGTATTAGGTTTTGTTCAGATACATATGACTATTTGCGCATGTGCTGAACTTTTAAGTACGTTTTAACTAGGATGCCATTCACTAGACCGAAACTGAAAAGCCTCTACAGATATCTTTCGTAACATATTTGGGAAATACATAATGTTTTTCAATATGCTGCAATATACATTAACTACTTTAGATATGGCAACTTTGTTGCCACTTCATTGAATTAATGGTGCTATTTATGAATCGGCTATGTACAGATGGGTATACATAGGCAAAGCGGCAAAATTGAACCACGTTTTAACGTTAGAATGCCTTGTTGGAGAAAAATATATACAACCCGAAATGTTTTTACTTAGATGTACTCTTTAATATGTCAGAATCAAAGCACTAAAAGCATAAACCTCTTTCGCTAATGAACCAAAGCCTAATTCCTTTGACCCAGTATACCTATATATTTGAAAATATGTCAGTGAACATTGGGCACAATAAAACATTCAAAGTATAACTGAACTGTTTTACATTTGCTTTATAAAACCTTAAAAGGCTACTTGGTAATCCATATATATACTTACAAGGGCCTTTGCTAAGTCTATAAAGTCCTTAACAAGCTGGTGAATCAAAGTTGGATCGATTTTATTTTTCTGAAGCAGTGATTCTATATCGCCAATCGTCATGTTAGCGAGCTGAGCTCCAAGAAGCTTAATACCCTCCTTCGTTAAACCTTTGCCAACAACAAATATTTGATCGGCTCTGCCGATTATGTCTTTCACATCTCCTAACATTTCCAGGATACCTGAACGCAAGAGATAAAGCAGAAAATCAAACATTTAAGTATTTGATCAAATCCTACAACAACCGATAACGTATGTGCATATTATTGCTAAAATGTTTGTTTACAAATTGTAATACATGATGTTTTATCTTTTCAGAAATAAATACTGTTTAAACTAGAACTATCACTGAAGGTGATGAATATTCCCCGAACAACCAACTGACACAGCATATGAAATTTATGTAATATTTGATGTTTTAATTATTGCACCTGCACAACTTGAGGCTTCTGTGAAGTATAATTAAATTCTAATCAGGGGTTTTGGAGATTAAAAGCGCACACAATTTTGTTATCTCAAGCCCCTGTTACCTTTGACCTAGTGACCCGAAACATAGACCATGCACAACTAGGCATGGTGCTTATCACTTCTGTGAAGTATCACTAAATTCTCAATAGGGGTTTTGGAGATTTATCGTCCACAAGATTTTACTATCTCGAGCTCCTGTGACCTTGACTTTTGACGAAGTGACCCGAAACATAGACCATGCACAACTATGCATTGTTCTAATTACTTGTGTGAAGTACCATTAATTTCTGGCCATGGGTTTTGGAGATTTAGCGTCCACAAGATTTAACTATCCTGAGCCCATGTGACATTGACCTTTGACCTAGTGATCCAAAACATAGATCATGCACAACTAGGCATTGTCCTTATCACTTGTGGGAAGTACCATTTAATTCTCACCAGGTGTTTTGGAGATTTAGCGTCCACAAAATTTTACTATCCCGATCCCCTGTGTTCTTGACCTTTGACCTAGTGACCCGAATCATAGACCATGCACAACTACGCGTTGTACTTATCATTTGTGTGAAATATCATTAAATTCTGACCAGGGGTTTCGAGATCTAGCGTCAACAAGATTTTACTATCTTGAGCCCCTGTGACTTTGACCTTTGACCAAAAGACCCGAAACATTGACCATGTACATCTAGATATTGTACTTATCACTTGTGTGAAGTATCATTAAATCTTGACCAGGTGTTTTGGATATTTAGTGTCCACAAGATTCCGTCAGACAGACGGACGGACGGACGGACAGACAGGCTGAATCCAGTATACCCCCCTTCCTACACTTTGTGTTCGGGGGTATAACTAAGTATTCGATCACAGACATTTGTAAGCAAAACAGGTAAGAATATCCAGATTATACATAAAATCAAAACTATTCATGGATTTTGTTTTGGATGCTGTTTTTTGTATTTATTGACAGAATAACATACTGCTATCAACTGAAACGACGGTTATGCCTTGATGTCGCAGAGTATTTGGATTGTTTTGTCCTAACGCCTTCACAGAAGCGGAATAGCTCGAACTTTTATCCGACTCTGCCAGCTCCGTCACAATCCAGTTTCTGACTTTTTCAGTAATCTATATTCAAAATGTTTCAAAATTATTGTTTGCATGTCAGTAAATCAAATCAAACCTCATTGCTGAGTACGCAATTATAGTTTTAACACAAGTTTTAACGGTTACACATGTTTTAAATTATATCTACTTTTATTGCAGTACCGTATTATGAGAAAGTTTGGCATTTAGTTTGACTGTCTCAGAATTCAACAAAACCCTTTAAATATGTCAACCTGGAATATAACCGATATAATTGATGATAATGAAATGTAAACTCTGCTTATTGGTTGAAAGTATGAAACGTTTATTCTATTGTATATGTACAAACGTTTGTGTACCAGCAGGAGGTCTTTCTAAACTGACTATTAGACATTTTTGTCTTAAGTGAACTCTGGTTGTGAATAGCGGATATCGGACTACTGAAAGTTGTTTTTGAGGGATTTTCTCAAAACTGAAAATTCTTAAATACTGACGTATATCAGGCATAATGTTATATGCATGAATAAATGGGGAAAACAAATGAAATAAAAACAAATAACTATTGTCTCTTGAGAACCTTTATTTTCTTCAATTATAAAACATATTTCTTTCTTCCTACATACAAGACCTGCACAAATGGACACGGTAGAAATAAGTAGATGTCTTGGGTAAATGCGTTGTATACTTTCACCTGGCCTATTTCGTGTTCAGCTGCAATTCTGTATGAGGTGAAATATTTATTGTATAATTCTGGCACTTGCGTCTTACTAACTTTGAATTTGAAAAGGTCGTGGTTAAATTTGATACATGTACACGACATACCAAAATGATATATACTATTCACGTTATGCTATTTCATTCGTACAAGTATAGCGCGTGAGGTATCATTATGTAAGTACGAGATGGTATATAGCGCGCACTTTATTTTATGTAGTTTGCAAGAATTTTAAAAGTAGTATAACATCCCATGCACACAAGTCAACCTAGTTAACTACAAAGTAAACTGACACCAAAAAAAGAAACTGTGCACTTGTGTAAGAATAATCCGACGTGCCATTGTCACTTTCGGCCTGCCGGATCGTGGAAGATCTCTAACGCTTCCATTTTGACAACAACGTTTTCGAAGGTTCGTGATCGTATTTTTGTGGCAGTTAAACTGTCTAGCGACGTTAGAGAGGCTGATGCCGGATGCAAGTTGCAGAAGTGCATGAACTCGTTCATTTTCTTGAAGCCGTGGCATCTTGTTAATGAGTGAAATTCAAATTTACTGTGATAGTTGCATAGCCAGTAAAGATATATGTCAGTGACAATCTGTAATTGTGAACATGTTGCACGGGTAGCACGTGTAAAAAGTTGCATAATAGCCTTAGGTCAGTTTGAAGGACATCCATGTGTTTAAATATAGGGTAAATTAGTGTAATGTATGGAAGATTATTTTGTTATTCCTGATTGTAAAATCTATCTTCTTAAACTTAGTAACGAAAAAGGGAATGGATGAGCGTTTGTTCTCTGCCAACTTTTGCATTGCGATTTTAGGTAACTTGACCACTCTATGCAAAGAAAGAGTATGGGTTCCGTTTTACTATTTCTAGACATTTGTTTATATCATGAAGTTCAATGTTTGATAAAAAGCAACATTTCTTGATACCAGAAAATCGAATTCTTTATGAATTAAAAATCATTTTTGACATCAAGAAATTCGAATCCATTTTTATATCAAATAAAAATTTTAATTCTTGCTATCAAAGATCCATAAATAAATTTAATTTTTGAAATAATAAATTCCATTAATTTTCTTTATGAATCATTCGATTTTATGATATAAAAAATGGTCCCTACGTTTTTGATATCAGAAAATTATTTCCTTTCATCAAGAATTCAAATTTTTTATAATTTTATTTTTCAATGTTTTACTTTTCTTTATTAAAAATTGCTAAAAGGAATAGCAAAACGATATCCCGTATAAGTATGTGAAATGATTATTGTGACCATTCAGCGCTCGGAGAAATGCTTGGTGACAACTACACAAACAAATCCGTCACCAAAACAGTGTTGGAAGGCAGTGCTGGATAAACTTTCAGACCTAGATCCAGATCTGCATCTCCAGTTGCAAGTGCATGTGATGAACGCAGTGCCGGTGGTGCGGGCGAAGAAGTGTCTTTTTCTGAGGTCATCAGGTAGAATAATATGGAGTGCAATAAGTTTTGTTTCGTTAAAGTAATGAAGTACCCTTGTCACTTAGGTGTAAATGATGACTCTGACTGATGAATTGTGTCATTGAATTATAACAGATAAAGAAATAAAAAGATATCGCTGTTTTTTTCACATTTCTTTGTTCCCAAATAATAAAATATTTGGCGTTGAATTAAACCTATTTGAAGACCTACATATACACTTTATACACTCCATTGTCCATGTTGACTGAATATACATATAGATTTTGAGAAAACCCCTGATAAAATACTTACAGTAGTTCGATGTCCACTGTTCACAAACAGAGTTCACTTTAGACGAACATGTTTATTAAGGTTACAAACTGGCTCTTAAATGTTTTCGTGTTTTAAAATAAGTCAGCAATAAACTGCTTTTGACTATAGCAAATTACTTAAATTAAGTTGTTACTATCACGTTTAATATAATCCACAAATTTGAAATAAGGTTGGCCATGCTAGCTTTCTCGCTGACATCCAAGAGAAATATGGAAAGTGTTTTCTCGAGACCTATAATTTCAATGATGTACATGTAGGAGACAGAACATGTATGATGATTAAAGATGTAAATAACTTTTCAAAAACACATTGTAGTTAAAAGTGCATCAATTTATACTTACTTCGATGTTCTTTATATTTTGTATGAATATCTCAATTTGTTCAATGGCTCCTCCTTCGTTTACTAATTGTTTTATTGTTTCAATAATGTCTTGCTTAGTGTCAAGTGCTCGCCCTAGTATGTCTTTAACATCGCTGAAAAACATAAATGCATCGAGTAAATTGTTAGTATCTAATAAAAGTTAATTTTAAACTTACGGTTAGTAAAAATGTATATGAAATTTATTCAAAAAGAAGATAATAAGACCTTTAATTACGATTTTTTAAAATCTGCAACTAAACAGAAGGTGCAGCGCAAAGATGCTAAAACTCCTTAAACGGTGTACAAATGCGCAGACAGTTTAGAGCGCTGCAAAAGGACTGGGTTTCTCTGTAATCAAATGTTCACGATATTTACCAATAATAAGGGAATGCGACATAATGAACGTATGCAAAGCTTCTTACTTCAACGATAAAGATGTTAAAACCTACTGAAAACTTTCCTTCACGAAAATGTTCGACAGGGACTGAACCTCTGAGAAAATAAATTATCTTCAACCGATGTACCCATGAAAAAGGCAAATCCATGAAAATGCTGCCAGAATTGATTTTATTTTTATTTAAATCACCATACTAAGTTAAATACATAGACTAGTTTAGTTTTGATAAACCGGCACCATGTTTACTTAATGTTGTTCGATAGTCCATGAAACAAGACTATTATAGTTAAAACTTGAGAGAGAACATGCTATTTAAACACATTCTGGGTAATATTACTCACATGTTGTATGACTGTTAATGCACCAAATTATGTCGGTTACATTAAAGAAGAAGTTTACGGAGAACGAAACTTACTCGACCACAGCCTTTCGTCTTCTTTTACTACTGCATTGAGGAACTCTGAGTGGTTGGTTAACAAAAATCGGGTATAAATTATTATTGTAATCTTGTCCTGCACCAGTGAACACTGTCATGTTTAAGCTAACTTTGAAATTAGTTCCGTTTTCTTCGGTGGAAACATCAATCTCAAGGGCCTCTGCAACTTTCTTTTGAATTTTCACTGGAAAATAGGGGTAAACATTCCTTTTAAATCTGTAAATGAAACAATAGTTTGTTTTGGTGAAGAAAAAACTAATTTCAATCTTATTAAAGAGGAATATGTTCGACGGTACATGTAATATAGATTAGCACAAATGAACATACTTACCCGGACCTTGTGATGACATATTGGTCCATACTTTGTTCTCTATTGCAATCGTCATTACGTTGTCACAACTGAAGTTAATTTCCAGCAGCAGATTTCTAATATCGTCCAGAAAATGAACTTCTACACAACAGGAAATTCCTGAACAGTTGTCATTCAGTCGGCAAGTATTTTGCACGAAATCTGGTTGCTGTGATTCTTGTGTTGCACACTCTTCTATACAGATTTATAGATACACATTATACACCGGATTCATAATGTAAAATGTCGATTGTCATGTAACAAGCATATTAGCATTGGGCACAAAAAGCAAAATGTTAAGAGCTCATAATCTTCTTCTTTCGTTTGTCAAGTCTGTTTTTACTAATGATAATTTCTCATAGGAATAGCTTTTTTTTGTAACAACGCTATCTTTAGAATTGGGTTGTGTTTTTAGTTTGAAAACGAAATAGATTTTCTTCTGTCTTTATTAGAGAAAATAATGGAACACATATATTTTGCATATGACATATATTTGTTAAGGGAAGTATGGCTTAAAGAAAATATGCTAAAAGTATCGAAACATACTTAATAATCATATTTTGTTTTTTGTATGGTATAAAAATGAATAAAATAATTACCAGAAGCTTTAGTGTCAGGAACACACATTGGAACTTTCCAAAAATCGTGTGAGATTCCTAAAATGACGATTAAAATAAATTGCTTAGAATAATTATACTGTAACTTTTTGTTTTGGATAAGAAAACCAAAATAACTACTTCCATGAAAATTAAAATCAATAAAAAGTACAATCACGATTTCATTACTCCTTACTGTACGCCTATTAGCATAATTGCAACACTGATGATTTTTTTTTGTATTTGGAGTCGGCTTTTATTTAAAGTTGATGCATGTGGCAAGCGATTTAAAATACTTGGTGAATATCTTTTAAATACCACATACAATATCACGATTCCGCAGCTATGTAAGTTTTCCACAAGCTAATTTTTAAGGAGCAAAGATTTCGTTTCTTTTTCTTTTTGTTTTTCTTTAACAAACATGTATTTTCTGTGTATGATTTAATTCTATTTGCACCAGCGTACATCTGTCACTTTAGCAGTTACATTGTAAGTATATGTGCAAAAAACACACAGGCGCGTCACCGAGCAAAGCTATTTTCGTCAAATATTTTGTTATATTTATTTTCCATATAATAAAATACAACACAAATACATTTACGTGATTCGAACCAACGTATCGCTCATGGTAATTATCAATCTACAGCTGTAAAAGTACATCTATAATATTTTATTTCCACATAATACAATAATGCACGATTCGTTCAAGGAAATTGATTTATTTGACGTAATCAATAGTAGCATATTCTTGCATATAGGTAGGATCTGATTAATATGTCCGGCCAATAAACCAAGGTACTTGTCGCTTTAATTCAAGTACGAGTCCTAAAATCGTTAATCATTGGGCGTATTCGACCGGTCAGTAGTTTCTCAACGCAGATTCAAGTTCGTTGCGTTCGTTGAGCACTGTCTGGCATTGAATGAATATAACAAACGATACCATAACTAAAGTACAAACCATAGTATGGCTGTGTTCCGTTATCGGCCGTGACATTTCTTTCACAGTTAGGATAAGGCAGCAGAAGGTTATTTGCAAGATTTAATTCTGTTACACCAGATCCGTTGGATTCAAAACAAAGTGTCAGATCAACATCTAAGGCAAACTGTTTTTCTGACTTGATATTAGTTGCCCTCACTCTAAAAGTTAAAAACACATTGAGATTTATTTTGCGCTTATAGCAGATGAAAATAAATTAAATACTGGTATATACAAAATGCTGTAAACACTCTAATGTTATATTATTAATGTTAATTATTTCATCGAAATGTTACAAACATATGGGCTGTGTTGACTCTTACCATAGCCATTAATAGATACATGATAGCATGGACAGATCATGGAATATATGATTTACGTCTGTTCAAGAGTTTTATAAAATATGTGTTTGCTAACTAAATGTTTGTGTTTAACATTAGCAAAGGAATGTAGACAAAATAAACTACGAGTATTCAATAAATCAAAAGGAACAAAAATCTAGCTTGACATGCATTAGTGTCTAGAAAAATTATCACCATCTTACTTTTCGTATTAAATATGTTTATCCGGATAGTTAAAGAATTATCTGATCAAAACTGTAAAGTATAAACAAGTATCGAATCTAGCACGGCGACATCGCTTAGCACTGCAAAATATGACGTTTCAACCTTAAACGGCTACGCAACCGGAATAACTCAGAACAAAGAGATAAGATGAAAAGTACGTATGTGCAACATATTATCAGACGTGCATGTTAAACATATGTACATAAAGCGAAATGTGATTAAAATATTAGTTATAAAGTTGCTGACAAAGTGCGACCTATTTAAATTTGATCTAATGGTTAATAAGGCTAATGTATTGTCCCTGCAATGTTAACAGTTATTACTTTAATTTGTCAATGTGACCGAGGCTTTTGTATAATCATTGTATTCCCTGAAATCCAGTGTAAAACTTGACCTACATCTTGGTAAAATATATTGCATTTAGAGTGCTTGAGAATGTTTTCCTTGATTTTGTCTTAGTTTTATGACCATTTTGATACGTTTTCTCCTTTGGGACAACATTTTTTCCCATGTTCATGGAAACCGGGTGAAAAAACCTCTCATGTGACACGACTCTTACCCTAGCCATGATAAGATTTCATTTCAACATTCTAACCAAGCTTTGATACTTGTAAGACTTTGACCTCTTTAGTGTTAAGAGGCATGTCACCGTTGAACAAAGATAGGTTAAAAAGGTGTCGCATAACACAGATAAGCTTTCGTATTAAAAGGCATGAATATATTAATAATAATGAGTACTCACGATATTGTCCAAACACCTCTAGTTGAGAGATTATGGGACTGACCTACGAAGTTCAACATAAAAAATGTCACCTCGATCCTTGTGTATCAAAAATATCATTGATCACTTTTTTATTTACTGATACATGTAACAGTAATGACATGTTCACGACATAGAAAAGAGAGAAAAAACAGCATTTCTTTACAAACAAAGAATTGAATTAAGAGTAAAGCCTCTAAAATAAATATAGCTGAACACATTTCCAATTTGTTAAGACCATTGAAATGCAGCTCCTTTGTAATTTTCGTTAGGTAAGTAATATCAGATAGTACAACTGTATTTAATCTTATGATATCTCTCAAAAGTATGCCATAATTTTAATTTGGAATGATATAAATAACTGATTTGAATTATAATGGAAACCACGAGAGGCGATTTCAAGATACAAGATTCAACTTACCCCAGTCGTAGTTGAGTAAATTTGTTGCATAGTGAACTCTTTCTATATTGATAGCCAATGTGTAATTGCAAGGATCCAGTTCAAAATCAGCCCACAGTGTTCTATTTAAGACAACTGATTCCAGGCAACAACCAAAGAAGAATCCAGATTCGGATGTCATACATGTCACGTTACCAAGGGCAGAGGAGACGTTAAGTGGAATTAAATCTGAAAGTATTTAAAAGAAATGAAATGATATGTCTTTTCAACAGAGTTAGCATACATATGACGTAATACAAAATACTAGTAAAATCATATGGGATAGATATTTTGCGTACTTCGAGAATTTTGCAATGACTTTAAATACATTGTAAGAAATCTATAATAAATATATGTACATTTAATTTTCAATAAAATGTAGTCAAGCGACATGCAGTCGAACATTCTTTTGTTACCCATAATCTATTGCTATCTTTTCCTGTAAATAGTCAATTCCATGTAGTTGTGAAAATATAATTACCCGACGCAAAATCAGATGAATTGCACTGTCTATCGTTAAGAAAATATGTCAGGTCAAGTAGAGATAGTAGCTGGTCCCTTTTTATGAATGAAATATCATTTACTGAGTCAATATTATTCGCGCTCAGCCAGTAACTGAGTGAGAAATCTGAAATAAAACATAAATAGTTATAGGCTGATATTTCACAATTGATCACAATGATGGCACTCTTTGCCTAAAGCGATCCCGTATTATAAAACATGCTCATGTAGCCATCGACTCATTTCAACTTAAAGTCATTTTCAGTCTTCACTTGTCCAGCTTTGCTATCGTACCTTCCGTGAAATATATTTTTTGACAAAAATAAAACTAAACGAGTAAAACCAAATACCGTAATTTGTCCTGGAAACACATAATTTTATAAAGTTTTAACGAGGATTCTACTACACCAGTCTATTATATGAAGAAGTTTAAATAATGGACCGTTCCGGTTTGTTACGACAAATTTTAAAGCCTACCTAAGCCTATTGTTAAGGGATTATTTTCTTTTCATGGCTAGGTCAACTGCTCACAAACAGTATCACAAACAAACCCACGTGTTCTTTTGTGCAAGCCAGGCCAATCATTGGACAAGTGATGTCCCAGTGTGGTCATTGGTTAATACAGCGAGTTAATCGTAATATAATTGTAAACACTGGAACCGTTCATAGTCTTAGGAACAGAATAAATCTACTCCCTGAACAAACAGACAAATGTACAGACATCAACGGCGGATCACTGTTCAAACGTCTTCTACCGTCGAACTACCCTGACAAAATTCAGATAAGAAAATGCACAATGGCAATTCCAAGTCATACCAATCTCAAATTGATTGCATTTACACCGATTTCACCATGCCGGAGAACTCGGTCTGGCACCATTACGTCAAATAAGTCACGCATCTTACGTGAAAGTTAACCCTCGTTACCGCTCGAAGGACAAGTCTCCTTAGGACAGATATTCCTATCACATTGGCAAACACATGACAGATAATATTAATCTATTAAGTGAAACATGTAAACACTATAGGCAACACTTTACACTTTCAAACTAAATCGATATTCTAAATTTTTTTTTCGTACAGCACTCATTCGTCCAGACACATTTCGGGTAATCGATTTTACAACAGTTCAATTACAATTATTTATAACTTACTTTCCGTATGAAATTCTGGTTGAAATAAACAGGTCGGTCTCGGCAGCAAAGTATTTTCCATCACGATGACCTCTCTCTCACAAGGCTGCGAGCTTTCCGTGCATATTTGTATTTTCAGGTTAGACATGAAACTGGATTCTCTTTCAGTCACTAAAAACCTAACAATATTAAAGCAGTTTGGTAGTCAACAGAATTATTTACACGATATATAGTAAACATGAAACAAAAGTAAATAACTTAAATGATACAATGAAAATGTCTGATGCTAGAATGTTTTTTCTAATTTTTTACCATCAGGATGTTTGTCTTATGTTGTCATGTAATAGGCGTATTTAACACCGTTTAACATAATTAATAATGTATGCAATTGTTAAAAATTGCTTTTACTTCTTCGTGTGCTATTTTGTATTGCTACATGTAACATATTTTCTGAAAGAAAAATGAAATAGAGAGCATATACTTGTATTACAAACAAATACAAATTAAAGATCAACTAATTTCAAATGGGTGAATGCTTTTCCAAACGGTCACATCATATATAGAATGATTGTGGTACAAATGTAATGCTTACTCTAGCCGAAGAACTCCATTTAGGCTGATAGTCGTAGGTTGATCTGTAAAATAGCAGAATCGTTTAAACCACACTTTAAATATTATAGCATATATTTTCAGCACTGGACAAAAATCACTTCTGTATTGTTGTCATGCGTAATCAATAATAAAGAGGTCGGATGTAATTGATGTGCAATTAGTCTTCTCATTATGTGCGTTAAATCAAGGGGGCATAATGACCCTATATGTCTCACCTGAATATAATTGTTCTAAAACAGCAACGGATTATGTCAAGTTTGCACCTTGTTTTGCTATGATCTGATGTTGCGCCACAAATTTGCACCCGGCATGATCTATCTTATATATAGTAAATTCTATTTTTGACCATATTTCATGAACATCAAAGGCCAAGTTACATCTGTAGGACAAATAGTTTACGAGGTTGCGGTGCAATTTGATGTAATATTGTACATTGTACAGTTTCATCTGACACGGCCCAATGTGTGTATTCTGGCACGGCCCAATTACTACACTAATTATGTAAATATGGTTTGTTGCCTTCTGACATTTTTCATGAAAATCAAATTGGGAATGTGACCTGTATTACTGTTAAGACGCCTTTATAAATACACGAATATGATGTAGTTATTTACTTAAAAAAGTTCCAATGTCTGCTATTATTTCACTTAATAATAAATATATTCTATTTCAATAAAATTAAGACAAGTGAAGATATATTCTTTTGCCAAAAAATACGGAATAAACACTCAAAATCGGAAATCCCTGCCAAGTTTCATCTCCTTTAATGACGATTCTTAAAGAAATGAGGTTGCTAGTGTGTAAACGTAGTTTAATATTACAATTTTTGTTAAATCATGGGCCATGACTTTTTAAAAATAATCCGATGAAGCCCATAATTAACTCATCCGAGGTCTTATGGTCATACATATTCTCTCTAAATATGGTTAGGACTAATGAAGAAATGAAGATGCTAGAGTATAAAAATAGTTAACTATTGCAATTTCTGTAATCAGGGGCCATGACTCTAGGAGAACCAATCTGATCAAGCTTATAATTTTATTCGTCCGAGATATTATGATTATACACATTCTTTGTAAATATGGTTATAATTAGTGAAGAAATGAAAGTTCAAGAGTGTAAAGGTAGTTAAACATTGCATTTTTTTTTTGTTAAATCAGGTGACATAATTCAGGAAGTCCTAATCCGATCAAGCCTTTAATCGAACTAATTCGAGTTCCTGCAGCCATATACATTGTGTAAAAATTTCAATATGACTGCTTCAAAAATGTAGATGCTAGAGTGTAAACAAACAAATTGTGGACTGACGGACAGACGGACGACGAACGACAGACGACGGACATTCAACGTGGTCAACTTCGTGGTCAGGTGAGCTAAAACTGAAGGTATCCAGGAGTAAACATATCTCTATATAGCATTTTTGTATAAATCAAGTGCCGAAAATCTTTGCTAAATAGTTCAATAATTGGTCATTAATATCGTTACATTTTTCTATTTGATGAAACTATTACTATCAAATTTAAGGTCCCATGATGCTTATTTTCACTTTTTTATATATCGGTCATGTGCAATGCTGCAGATTTGCGTCATGTGTATTTGGTTATGTTTTCTTAAAGGCATAGAAGAGAATAAACGAAGTAAATGTGCACTTTTTGCAAAATTAAAGGCATTAATTTTAAATATACAGACCCACATTACTCTGTAATTATAGTCGAAAAAGATACTGTTACCATAAGTAAGTTTCCAATTTTAGATCGAATACTAAATTGTAAACAATTTAATTGACATTGACATGACAGTTGACATGACAACGGACATTTATAGATCCTTATCATGCTCAAGTGATGTAAAAATTTACATGTATATGTATTAATTGTTATACATGTATGAATTAAAACATTTACATTACAACATGAAATTAAATGTTTTGTTTATATCATAATATCATAAATATTGTCAACACCATAAAACATTTTCATGGTCTCTGAGATAAACTTTCGAGGGCGGAACAGGACAGTAAGATTGTCAACAGAAATCTTCATTTCGAAGTTTAAACATAACAGTAAGCATAGACTTTGAAAAGTAATTTAAAAAATGAAAGTAAAATAATACATCTTGTCAATTTTCTGTTTTTCCATTTTGAAATAGCTCAACTAAAACAAGAAAACAATACAAACGACATAATCTTAATCTTCATAATCGTTTTAGCTTGGCCGTGACTACAGAAACATGATCTGGGTGAAAGAAAATGTGCACTGTTGGAAATTTAAGGCATTACAAACAGAAATACTGTGTGGTGACACTGACCGTGATAACCCCACTGTCGAAAAGACGATAAACAAAACATATATCGTTTTACATAAATGTATTCATTCTAAGTTTATTAACTCCAACCTGTAAGTGACTCTTCTATTGGAATTTCATGATGAAGATTATCTATGTCCACTTCGACAACGAGGTCACAAGTTTTTATCTTGAACTGTATAGTGAATGACGTTTCCACTTCGGTCACGTGAAAACAGCACATCATTTCTGTACACGAGTCGTATACATGACAGGAAACAATTTCGCTGACCGATGTTAGATTATTAAGTGTGATATTTTCCAGGCAATCTGTAACAAAATGTTTAACATGTATCCGAATTACGAAAAATAAAGTAAATATATTATAAATAATAAAAGACGTCTTTGAAAATGTATTTTTAAAGACAAACCATGTATGAAATATTTTGATTTTTAAACAGAGGAAAATAATTATTTAATCAAAGGACGTTCAACCATATAAACAGACACGGTGTCATTTAGCAAGAATAATAAATTAAAAAAGAACTTCGGAATAGTGAGATTTAAACTAGTAGCATACATAACTAGGTTGTTTTTCACAAAAACATATGACTCCCCCACAGGAACATTACTACACTCTGTTGTAGGGCACGAAGGTCAAAACTGGTTTGGAAAGTAGGTTTTTTTAGATATATGTAATAGCTTTAAGATCATATATTTGCTTAACACAATTTAAAAACTAAAAAAAATAATTTTAATCTAGTTTTAGTAACAGTGACCTTACATTTGTAACTGTTTTTAGACCACCCACCCAGATTTTTTATTTTGTTGCTATTTTTGCTATAAACAATTGAAAACTAAAACAAAATATCTAAAGCAACAGTGAACTTGACCCCCCCCCCCAAAAAAAAAAAAAACAAAAACAACAACACTTTTTTGCTTCAAACAATTTTAAAACTTAAAACAATGACCTTGATCTTGACACCACCTGCGGATGTTTTCTTTTGCTATTTTTGCTTAAACATTTTAGAAATAATAAATACATTTTAGAAATCTGTTTTTAGTAACAGTGACCTTGACCTTGAACCTAGTGACCCGCAATGCAATTCTTAGGTTCCTCTCTATGCAAGCTAGCTAAACACTAATTTTCATTGGAATTAGTCACTCTTAACTCGAGTTATTGAGTGGAAACTATAAATCCATTTTTAGTAACAGTGACCTAGACCTTGAACCAAGGTGGGAGTAACATGCGCTCTACATATCGTGTCAATATGGTGAACATTTGTGGTGAGTTATAATAAACTCCTTCAAGTGGTTCAAGAGATATGGAGCGGACACGAAATATTGTCATATGACCTTTAATCTCTAATTGTGACCTTGATCTTGAGCCGGCGCAGTTGGTTTACGGGTTCTGCACATCGCGTAGTTGAGGTGAACATCTGAAACAGAATCGAGGGGTTTAGGAGATACGGAGCGGACACGAAATGCAAGGCTTGAGAATTTGACCTTGAGCTGTGACCTTGACCTTGAGCCGTCACAGTTTATTTATTGGTGTTGCATATCACGTAGTTGAGGTGAACATCTGACCCAAGTTTCATGAAAATCCTTCGAGGGGTTTAGGAGATATGGAGCGGACACGATTTTGCCGGACGGAAGGACACCAGTGCATAGGTGGTATAAAGTGTTATTACAATTATTCCCGAAAATACAGCTTTTATAACCGATCCTTTTTAGTAAAAATGTAAAACAATAAAAAACTCATTAATTTACCTGAAGACCATCCATCTACTTTACCCAACGGTGACACTATGCATGTAGAATTAAGCAGATACTGACCAATACCGAGTTCTTGAAGAACCAGTTTCTTTTGTGGAAGGGTCAAAAAATCATTTACTGCAATATTGTATTCATACTTCCATTGTGAAAGGGAAAACTCTGGAAATAAATTACTTCTGATAATTGTTGTTCCAGTGCTTTAGCTCAAGGAAGGACCTTCTACAGACGAAATATAAGTTTGCACAATAACAACATCCTCTTCAGCATATGTTGCTAAAAGACCAACTCAGCACGACCTTTTAGGTAGCATCATATTTCATCAAAACTTAAACTTTATGGCTGTTACACATATTTTAGTACTCAAATTCGATATCTAGTATTTGACGGGCCTTAGTCTGGAAATGCAACGCCAAAAGTAGTCACTATATATACATGATTGCATCGAGTCGTAATAACTTGATTTGCGATTGATTTATAACAACATTTATACAGCGCTACATGTATAATTATTTCAGTCTGATCTACACGAGTTTGTAGACTCCTTGTTTATATTTGACCATAACGGAAAGGTGTACCGGAATTGCAAATATACTTAACAGAGGAATGGTGTACATACTGACAAAATGTAACTCAACAGGAAACATGAAATTTGACGGTTAATTTTGACATGCCTTAAGCTGAGAATACTTCAAAATTTGGAAATATAACATTATATAAACAAGTAAAAAATTGTCGTTAAATGTACATGCGTCAATTTAGAGCAGCCGTTCAACAGGCCATTGATTATATCGATATTTCAAGCAGGTGATATTGCTTGTTACCAAGACAGTTATATTATACATTTATACTTGTGCATTGCAAAATAATCTTAAAAATGCAATTCAATGAAATAACAATCACTGTTGAATTAAGGGTAATTTTTTTTTGTATTGAGAAAGTTTCTGGTTTGAAAAACAATGTATAAACCTACCTTTCTGGAAATAATCCTTGTTCAACATGCAGGTCGGTGACTCTATGATTTGCTCCTTAGCAACGAGGACAGAGTTCGCCCACTTTCCGGCTGACTCATAACATTCACTTATATTCAGGGTCAACACGTGTATTTTGAAGAATGTTAGAAAATCCAGTCGGAATCTATCAATGTGATAAAGAGTTATTTGAAACAAATATACATGAGACATGTGTGTTTATTTTAATTGACTTTAGAGCTTAAGCAATAAAGAAAACATCATCTGAATAGTTAAAGCCGACTAGAAGCATGTTTGTCCAGTCTTATTAAATGGCACATAGCGGTTTGCTTCGCATGTAATAAATGGTCTTTTATTATCAGGGGTTTCATAAACGTTTTGTTATTTCGAGTTAATAAACCGTTTATTTTATCTAAATGATTTGTGAATTTTGAAAGCAGGAATACTTACTGTAAACGTAACGTGGAATACAATGAAAATGTGTACTCTTCACCTGAAAAAGAATTTTTATTGCAAAAATTTACCCCAAAACAATAATAACACATAACGAGAACTGTCACAAGAGTGACGAATTATACCCCCACAATACAGCTTTGTCACAGAAGTATGGCAACCATAAGAAAGGAATGGCCACAAGGACATAGAGTTGAGTTATTATACAATAACTTGTGTAAATGTATTGTTTTAATAGCATACACAATGTGTAAGGTTAGAAATTATCAATTATTGTTCAATTTAAAAGGTTTATTATCATCCGGAAACTGTTTTACATTACAGTTCAGAGTCACTGTGACCTTGACCTTTGACCTACTGACCCCAAAGTCGAACTGGACCTGTATTTGATGATGTTACAGCTGTGTACCGAAAATAATTTAAATCGGTCAAGCCTTTCACGAGTTATCATCCGGAAACTGTTTTACATTACAATTCAGAGTCACTGTGACCTTGACCTTTGACCTACTGACCCCAAAGTCGAGTTTAACCTGTATTTGATGATGTTACAGCTGTGTACCGAAAATTATTTAAATCGGTCAAGCCTTTCATGAGTTATCATCCGGAAACTGTTTTACAGTTCAGAGTCACTGTGACCTTGACCTTTGACCTACTGACTCCAAAGTCGAACTTGACCTGTATGTCATAAAGTTGCACGTGTGTACCAAAAATTATTTAAATCGGTCAAGCTTTTCATGAGTTATCATACGGAAACTGTTTTACAGTTCAGAGTCACTGTGTCTTGACCTTTGACCTACTGACCCCAAAGTTGAACTTTACCTGTATTTCATGAAGTTGCACATGTGTACCAAAATTATTCAAAAGGGTAAAGTCGTTCATGAGTTATCATCCGGAAACCATGAAAACCAACAGACCGACCGACCGACAAACCGACAAACAAACCGACAAGCTCACTCCTATATACAGTACAGCACAGGCGGATTCCGTCATTGTCGCGCTATAGCGCAGGAGGTTTTACAACGCGGGAGCAATAAAACCATGTCGCATCACGCGGCATATGATTGTATATGCGGCATCTATATGCCGCGTGTCATTTGCGATATGCGACAAGTACCATACCGCGTGACGCGACATAGAGGATTAATTTTCCTTTAAAATTAATGCCTTTTGCACAATGCACAAAATGTACATGTAATTCTATTTACTGTCGAAGTAGTTAAGACAGGATTATTTTAGTGTCAAGTATTTAAAACTCTTTTATTAATAATTTTATTGTAGAAACTGATCGAGGTAAACTAAATAAGTTATTTGTTCTTGGACTCTGATTTGAGCTACAAAGACACAATAATCTTCAATAAATACTGAAAGAGATAATAACCGCAAACTGTCGATTTACTGCATTTGAATTAACTATTACAATGTATACGTATGTTCCTTTTTTTCGTCATACGTTGCGACAAAAACAATATGTTTGTTATAAATATAAGAACTGACACTTATGTGCCGTCTGAATGTACAATAAATCGGCAACAACTCTTTTAAATGTACGGTACTACATTAAGTTTCTAAAGTAGACATTTCCGGCTTTCAATTTGGTGAATTTCGTAAGGTACAGAACTGATCGTGATCTGCACTAATTGAAAATTCATGCAGAACAATTGCTGCTAGCATAAAAATTTTACTTTATCAAAACAACAATCTCTCAGCGCTGACTGCATCCACATAATCAGTAGATAAATGTAAGAACTAAACTTCACAAAAATACAAGTAACAGCCTAAATACAGTACGTCCACTTATCAACCACCTACACTGTGAGAGCTCGAACCGGGGGCACAACCGGTTTCTGTACGTACATGCATATCGATTCCTACACCCGGAGTTAGACACCAAACATTTTACCAACTACCTAAGAGCTATGACCCGGGATCACAACCGGCTTTTGTACGTATAGGTGTTTGATGTTTTATGAAAATAATAAAGATGTTTTTTTTTTAAAGATCGCACTGTTGAAAGTAAAATTTACTGACGTAACATCAAACATTGTGATACACACATGTAACATAAACACCTCGTGCTAAGGTTTGATTTCAAAACAGTTAAATTTAATTTGAACTGAATTACAATTCAAGAAGGAAAGTACATCCGTTCCAGCCGTATTTTGGTCGTTCTAACAGACGGGCAGTTAACCTTATTACAGTAAAATCCGTAAATAGCGACTCCGGATATAACGTAACTTCGGCTATAACGAACAGTTCTTTTGGGCCCGATTTTTCCTTTTTTTGTTAAATGTAAAAAGATGCGGTTATATCGTACTCCGTTTATAAGGAAACTTCGGATATAGTCTTCTACATTTCACATGTATAACCTTTTGATAAACTAGTTAAAAGAGAATACCAACACAATTGCTAAGTACGATGTTCAAGTGATAATATTTTTCGTTAAACAATTATGAGCGTTTCTTTAAAAGCATGCAGACCGGGTGAAATCCCATTTTGGGAGAGAAAAAAAAAACATGTTAAATATTCAAGTTTTGGCTATTGAGCGAAAATCGGCTTCATTCAATTGTATCAAATACAAAATTATTTTGTTTCAGTATTGCCTATGAAAACATGAACTGTCTTTTTTATGCTTTATTAATCTTTGCAATTATTTTACATACGGATATAGAAAAGGATAACAGTTATAGATAAAAGTTGGTAGAAAAATCAAAAGCAACTGTAAGTTGATGGTTGGGATTTGACTATAAAAATACTTGTTCGATATGTATTTTAGTTCGATATATATAAGGAACGTCGATATATGGATATAAGGAACTCAAGGATATTAGGAACACATTTGATAGATCCTGGATAGTTCGTTATAAGCAGAATTTACTGTATACCGGTACTACGTTTTCATCTACGAGATACAAATTTCCACCCAATACCGGTGATAGATAACCTTATACTTAACTGCTGCAATGATCTTCACTTCGTTTTGTGGGGGTATAATTACTATAAAATAGGAAATTTGTGTGTTTTATTTGCATATACGGGTATGCTACAAATTGACGATACTTATTACAAAAGGTCAAGCAAATGTGAAGCTTTCAAGATTATTATAAGGAATCAACTACGTACCATAAGTATACTCGTAAAGGGATATCTGTTCCTTGTAATTTTCTATTCCCAGTTTCAAAACATTATTGCAGTAATCCAACTCGAATTGGAAGGTGAGATTTCGTTGTAGGATATCCGAGTACAGACAGCACGAAATATTTCCACAGTGGCCGATGTGTGCACAGTGTGCTGCTGAACTGATATAGTTCAATCCACATTCTACAAATATCAGAGTACTTAAACTTGTTTTAAGAAACATGTACATATATCAAAACTATTTCAGTCGTTTAACAGACGAAAATACTGATCAATATATTTAAACAAAATACTGCACCACAACTCATTGACGTATCGCCTGTGAATAAAGCACATAATTATTCAATCAATAATTTAAAAAAAAAGACGTTTAAACGAAAATCGAAAGTGTTTAACGGTGTACTTAAAGCTGCTCTTTCACAGTTTCCGGTGAAAAAATAATTTCTCCAAAATGATATATTAAAAGTAGTAGAATCAGCAACACAATAAAAATCTACATAGCAATTTCAGAAAATGTGTTGAAAATGTTTATGAGCTATGATTGACGGCACCGCTACACAATTTGTTTATATAGGAATTTCAAAAGCGTTTGTAACGCTTTATGATTTGGTAGCGTACAATTTCAAAAATACAGGACTACTTTACAGGTATTTAATGTGTTTATAAAAATCAAAATCAAACAATGTCATGAAAACATAGACACAGAAGTAATTTTAAAAAATACTGGATGTTATAATGAAATAGCCAAGAAACATTATTCTCTTGAGCGATCGCGACAGAAATAAATAAAAAAATGATCAGTTCCGTATGAGTTCAACCCGTTTACCTGAATTCACATTTTGAGTCTGGATACATCCGCTAGACGACAGATAAGGTGCTATGCCGAGATTAGCCTGCAATTCATGTAACTGTACATAATCAAGAGCAAATACATCAGCTATTTGCCTTTGGGATAGCCAGCTATTGAGTGAAAAATCTGAAAGTATTCAACTACATGTATAAATCAAGTCAACACAACACAGACAGACACATGTTTTCAGTTTTTCCCCCATCCCAAATAAATTAGTTACTGGTAATGATTTATAGAGAAATTCAAAGGGTTTTCAACTGTCTCTCTGAGTTACTTCATCATAAGAAGGGTACTTATGAAAAGTTATGATTTCAGGCTAAGTGTATTTATTTGTAATTCTATAATGTCTGTTTGCACCTGGTATGGAGAACGAATAGTTTCGATCACAGATACGATGTGGTATAATGACATCATCTAAGATGGTAGTGTGTAGAATACATTTTATCGAATCCAAACATACAATGAAGGACATATCGACAATGTATACTTTCTGTATTTCCAAATTATGAATGGTATATCTGAAATGTAAAACAGACATGCTCAGGTTAAATTATTACAGGTAAAAGTGCTATCATTTAATAAAAGGCAGATTATGTTTGCCTGTTAATTTGTAGGATACAGTCAACAGATTGAATCTATTTGTATCGGAAAATGTGATCGAGTATTCTTTGTGCATGATGTAAAAGTGTTGTTATATAAAGGTGATGAGGCCGTTACTTTTACAACTTTCAAATTAACACATATTGTAATATTATGTTGAAATAAATCGAAACACCCAGTCTAAAAGAACGGTTTTGTATCAAAATGATACATGCAATCGGTTTTCTACAGAGCCTACCTACAGCCCTACATGTGTGACGAATTGTTTCAGTTAAAATATGTCAATATAAAAGTATTAACCTCTTCTTTTTAAAGGATCTACAATTTCTAATATTTCTCATTCTTACTGGACAAAGCTGATATCGAAAGTCGTACTTACTCTAGCCGTAAAACACCGTTGACGTACATTCTCTGTTTACTTCCTGAAAAAAATAGTAGCGATTTGTCTACTTTGACGCCATTTAATCGCCTAAATGATGAACAACAATACAATTGAAGCTTGAAAAACGTTCGTGTATTTATTTCATTTGTAGGCACTAATGTTTTGGTCACTTAATTCATTCTTCTATTTTAAATAATATTTATTTCTATCTAAAGGGTAACTTTAACAATACCCACCCCATTCGTAGTTTGATAGTGGAATGTCCAATACAATATCTTCAATACCAGTTGTAAGTATCTGGCTACAAGAATCCAACTCAAACACAGTTGTAAAGGAGTACTGTATATAGTCAACAATCGAACAACATTCCACTCTAGAGCAGGTTTCATCTAAACTGCACGTCGATCGTAACAAAGAGTTTAGCGTGATATCTAAGGGACATTCTACATGTAAAATAAAAGAAATGATTTCATATAAAACATAGCAGTACAATTTACAAAGTTGCGGTTTCTTGTTTATTGAAAAAAAAGAGTAATAACATTATCGAGATATGAGTGTAATTCAGAATTGGTCTGAAATGAACGAGAACATAAAAAATGTGCACTTTTACAAAAAATATCACAATATTATCATCTGATCGCAAAAGAGCGTCCCGAAGAGGCAATTGACACAAACCAACGATGAATGCGGGGTGATGAATAAAAATAAAAAAAAATTAATTTTTTTTTTTTTTTTATTTTTTTTTTTTTTTTTTATTTATATTATTTTTATTATTATTTTTTTATTTTTTTTTTTATTTTATTAAAAAAAAATATTTTTTTTTATAATAAAAAAAAAAAAAATATTATAAAAAAAAAAAATAAAATTAATTTTATTGTTTTATATAAAAAAAAAAAAAATATTTGATTATTTTATTTTTTTTTTTTAAAAAAAAAAATATTTATTTGTTGGTAGTGAATTATATTTTTATATTTTATTCATTAATAATTTTTTTATTTTTTTTTTAAATTTTATATAAATCAAAAAAAATTTTTTAAACATACTACAAAATTTCCAAAAACATTTTACGACCAGTACAATAAGAGCCCGTTTGTTTACATTTTGACAGTCTGGCTTCAGATTGGTGTTCGATAAAACCAATCTCGCTAATAACATTGGTTGATAGAAACAGTTTTGCAAGCAATCACATTTAGTTTCTATATCATGGTTATTATTTCATCTCCAAATGGTTTTGCTTTTGTTATAATCAAAGATAAAGGTTATAATGTATAGTAACACAAATATTTGACACAGTATTGATTATTTTGTTCGGGGAAGGATATTTCTTCGCAGACGCTTTTTGTGCCTTTAAAATAATCAAAATCAGCCTAGTTCTATCAGTGCCCAATTTTTTGCGAGTATGATGCAGTAGTGTAGTGATGGAGCGTATGAATCCTTAACTGGCATACGTCGTTGACTCGGGTATGGAATTTTACTGCAGAGGTATCAGTACATGTAGCAATTATTCAGAGGCGAAAGAAATATACCCTCGTTATAATTTGGTTTTCTAGACATACATGTTTGACGTTTTTCACATCGTCTAAACAATCAAGTAATGGTAAATTACAAATACATTGTATGTTTTTCTCACTACTTTACAGAATTTGATTACCTATTTCTCTGTCACAGATACACCATCGACATTTTGTTACTATGATGAGCCGTTTACACTATCTGAATATTCACCTTGGACACCAACGAATAACGTACACAGTCTCTTCTTATAAATAATACATGTATATACATGAACAAGTCAGTGTCATAGAAAAGATCACTTTACAGTATCATTTACACAGTGTATGAAAATTAACCTGATACATCCCAGCCAGTGTTGCCAGCTCTTGAATATGGAAGGAACGTTTGGTTACACTGTTGGGGCAGCAAGTAAGGTAAGATCCGTAAGTATGAAAGTAACATCGCTGTTTCAGTATCTGGTAGAACGTCGAGACCCTGGTAGCCTAACTCGTCGGCCCATTCATCAAGGCTAAAATCTGCATTAATTGTGTTTGTTACAATAAAGGTTTTACATATTTGTAGAAACTAAATACTATTTTCAGCTATGACTCATTCTCGCACACTTTTTTTGATTTCAGAATCAGAAATCAACAGAAGTTTAGCTTTGCGTGATTTGCGATGGTATGCATTGATGCTATAATTAATTAACTCACTATCATCATCACAAATAACAGCAGCAGCAGTAGTCTCAGCAGCTACGTCAGCGTGACAATGATATTATCTTTCTAGAAATTATTTCACTTTTTAAATTAATCAAAATTAATGTCTACATAAAATTCCAAATATACCTGGATACAAAAATTCGGATGTCCAGTCACATGGCAATGTTGGAAGTATAGTGTTCTCGAAGATTATTATCTCGTTTTCGCATATCTGATTTGCTTCAAAGCAAATGCTTACATTTAAAGTGACATCGTAGTATGCGGAATCTAGTATGCTAAATAGCTCCATCCTGTTCAAATATTTAAATGTTACTGTTCTGTTACTGTTTCATTTGTAGAAATAAATAATCATTTCATTCATCTGACAGAGTCATGTTCACTTAAGTACATGTACTTTCAATAGGTCATGTACCTACATAATCTGGATACTTTTAGGTACCTACAAATAGTGCATAACTCTTCATGTTTGTTGTAAGCTATCATCAATAAAATTATGGCACTAGAATTTTGAATTCAGTTCCATACGTTTAGTATAGGTACATGATAAAATAGAGATTAGAAAATCATATACACAATTTTAATACAATACATGTTAGTATCATGTTCCCTTAAAATTTAATATTCAGTCTTTATTCTTACACTGTAATAAGTAAGTTACATGTATGTTCTTTTACCCATAAGTACAAATGTAATATGCCAGCATGGTCACTATAGACATTTCGGTCATTACAACAATTATCAACAGTCATACAGCTCTTGGAAATCTATGTTTATATGATATTGTTTTGGATTTATTTAATTTCATTTTGATGTATCCTAGTTCATGAAAAATGGTTTTGATTATGCTGATACATGTAGTTTGACATGTTCATGCAAATCAATATATTGCTAAATCACGGGAGTATAATTCATACAAATTAGTACAAGAAGAATTTATACGAAATACGAAAGTAATACTTACTCAAGTCGGAGGACACCAAATAGGTAAAATGTTTCCCTTTGACCTTAAACAGAAATTCACTAGGTAACAAAATTGTACAGAACAAAGAAAATCTATATACACTGAATTTCATTATTTAATACTGAAAAAGAAATATAAAGTTATCATTTTGCCCGATATTTACTTTGGTCACAAAAACGCACAGAACAAGATTTGAAATTATTCAATCTTAATACATGAATGCTAGATAAGAAAAACAATGCCAGATGAGCAAAACATCATATTGAGTTGTTGTTTTCTCTTTTGAACCATAACGGGATGTATACTTCTTGTAATCAAGACAAGCTGTTGAAATAGAAATGTCACACTATCATAATCTTTATGTATTAAGACTACCTACATATTTATGCAAATTCCTTATCATTTCCTAATGAAAAACTTACCCCATGTATAATTATGTAGCGACAACAAATATGTCAATTTCTCTATGCCAACAGACAATGTATTGTTGCATTTATTAATGGTAACCCTTGTGTTAAATGAAATTGGTATGCCCATCGATGTAACGCAACACTCAACGCTTGTGCAACTTGAAGATAACGTGCACGATATTTCATCTGGCAAATCTTGAACATCAACATGCGTAGGACAAGCAGAAATATCTGAAAATGTAAATTAAATCAAAGAAATAAGCCAGGGTAGTGAACAACAATTTTGACATAAAAATAATTTCTGTGGTTATTTGATTTGAATATATATTATTTACACACAAGTTGACCGTACATAGAATCCTGACGATCCTAGGGATAATTGAGTAATATGTGTTCATGTGCATGTACATTTCAAATATTTCCACTCCCGTCAAACTCTCGAAAGACCTAAGTGATGGAGAACACTTCGGACAAAGTTTGGTCGCTTCATTATACGCTAATATCATTCCTATTTTTTCATAATTGTTCCAAAACATTATGTCGAGAGTGTTCACAGTGATTTCCTTTTAGACTTAATAATGTGACCTAGTTTTTGACCTCATATTATCTGAAATCATCAAGACAAACATTATGCAGATACAAAACATGACAATTAGAGTTTTGTTAGGCTTTAACTTGATTTCAACCGATACCTTAAATTATTATCCTAAGTATCCAATTTTTTCCCATACCTAAAATTGACTAAACCAAACATTTAGACATAATGTCATAATAATTTAGTACAAAATGTGGCACCTATTGGATTATTTGTATCCATAGCAGTCAGTTTCATATTTAATGGCATAAGTAACACAGCACTCCTAGTTATAAAATACAAATAATGCAGACTCAAACTTGACCTAGATATAATGATGAATACAAGCATTATAACAATGGCTTGGTAATAAATATGATCTGTCGTGTGATGCTCTACTGTGATAATTTAGCTGTGTTTCAATTTGAAATAATAACACGTTCGGGATAGAACTTTTTTTTCGCATACATTACGCATCAGGACTTGTATAAATTTACTTACGTGACAGTATGTATGTACACACGGTAGTGTTTGTGAGATGACAATGTACATACGCTTAATCCTCCACTTCATTGTAAACGTGTATAAGAAGGTAAAATGGTACGATAAGTCAGGGAAATGCATAGAAATTTACCAAATACTCCAGATCGTGTTGTACATGACTCTTGATACATGAAGTCTGCAATATGTAAATCCTCAAGAAGAGCCGCAGTTTTGTAAACATCAAGCGTTATGTTCTGTGCGATGTTGTTGACGTCTTTCCATTCATTCAATGAAAAATCTGTAAGAATACAATAGACCTTGGAAGTTTTCAATGAGAAATGTAAATCTATATACATGTATAATTTCGCAAGTGTTTTTACGCTAAATAAAAAAACGCGAATAACCTTCATATGACAAAATCAAGAAATTTTCTAATCCCAATGCGAACAGTTATTTTAGGAATTATTCGTAGTTGACTACTTTTGCGGTATGACCTCGCAAAAGTTTATAGTTGCGAAATCAAACATTTGAAACCGCGGAATGTATAATCTGCAAAAAATTTATATGTTTATACAAATTACATTTATCGAAACAATGCCGTATCGTTTTGCTTTTAGGATACAATGCTTTCATCTGTAGCATCCGTTCGTGCTGTACATTGTACTAAAACATATTGTAGAAATAACTGAGATTTAGTGGATCTACAAAATGTTTGTAACTTTTTTTTTCAGTTTACCGCATACGCCATCGATGTTATCAATAATACAGACATTACGCTTGTAATGTATCTCTATCTTTAAAAAAAGTTATTACCAGGATCAATGAAGCCAGGGTTTGTCTCGCAGGGTAGTTTGGAGACCTTGATGTTGTTTAAAATCTCAGATGACCATGTCGGCACTTCCAAATCATCTAAGAATATATCTATGTCCAGTCCAAGTATGTATTGTCTGTTTATTTGCAGATTGGCTAACAGGAACCTGATAAGGTGAATATTGATAAAAGTTAGGTTTTTAGTATTTTCAAACAATGAAAGAGTCGGCGTGGGCAGCAATACAACACACTGTAAAAATCACAAGAAAATGTAAATAATTTCTTCGTACGCCTGTATTATAATTTATATACAAATGTATTGTTTACTTTTTTGACAATCCCCGTATTTGTAAAAAAGATCGAAACATATGGTTGTATATAGCTAAATGGGTGTTTTAAAATGCCATCAAATGATGCACTTGTTTTATAAATTTCAATGAGATATTACCTCATACGTATAAGACCGTCAAGATCGAACTTTATAGGATTATCTGAAAAAAAATCTTGAATATGATCACATGGCATTATGATATCGTGCATTTAGTGTATCAGTCCTAAAATGGTAACTAAACACAGGACATGAAATGTATTCATTCTTCTCAAAATTTAAACGTTTTTCTTCATAGCTAGAGAAAGAGTTCTTACAGAAAAATAAATTCAGGAGACAAGATCAACTGAATATATTTAGAGCTCATACCGAATTCAAACATGGTCATCTTCCTGCTTATTTCTAAATTCTCTATACCCGCAGTAAGCGTCTGTTCACAGTCACTGATGTGCAAGTATATACTGAAAACTTTGTTTATCTCCTCTATATATATACAGCAGTCTATTGTCAGGCAAGTCGCTCCAATTGTACACGAAATGTTAGAAGGCAACTCTGGTAAGTCGAGTGACAAAGGACAACCTGAAAACAGCGCTTCAAATATAATGACAACGTTAATAAATCAATTCCTTTTGTATTTATTTATGTACATATATTATGCTTACAGCGGCAGAAAAAACTAAATATCTTAGATTTTAAGATAATCTCCTTTCTCTACTAGGTATATCTTCTCCAACACAGTTCCAATAGCCAGTTACGTCCCCATTGTACTATAACGTTGATTAAACAAAAATGTAAAGACGGCCATGTATTGCCTAGCTAAGTCAACAAAGAGTATATTAACCTAATATGCGCATCCTTTCATTTGACCTGTTGGCAAAGTTGTTTCCTTTCGATTCAATTTATGTTTTGATCGAAACTGATGATTACCCGCATTTTTGTTTACATTATCGGGAGAAAATCATGGGCATAAGACTTTTTAAACATGAATGTTTTTATTTATCTGACTAGTTGGATCTAGTTTATGACCCATTTTCCAGTATTCCCCCCGTTATAGCGTTTTCCCATCAACAGCGCTCCTGACAACGTTCATCTTTACGGAACAATATCTTCCGGACTAACTTTGTAAAGAGTTACCGAAGAATTAGTACTAGACAAATGTAGAAGATTTGTAGAACTATTTATACACACTCATGGGAGCGACGAACACTCTTTAAAACGGTTTACGCCCCATGATGACGGGCGATAGGTGATCCACAATCAAAATCATAGTCAACCATGGATAATGTGGGCGTAGCTGGGATAAAACGTAAAACGTAAAATAAAATGTGGGTTTGCCTGAATTACGTACTATTCACCCATCCATTGACAGTTACTGAATCATTCAATAAGATGCACTGCTGCTCCTTCAAATACTGAGCGATTCCAAGATCTTCCATCAGCAGATCGGTCTGGTAGGTACTCAGAATAGAGTTAGCGGCTATTTCGTATTTGTCTTTCCAATTCGTCAAGGAAAATCCTAAAAAATCCGGAATAGGACTTGCGACTGCATTCATTTGCGTTGCATAAAGAAATGAAAAATTCAAATACATGTAGGTTGGTTATAAAAATGTATTATAAAGGTGCTACTATGTGCTTTGAATTTAAATCGTTGAAGTATGTTCCCAATGATATGCTACTCTTAATGTCTTATTGTTAATTCCACTTACAGCTGGCATGGACAAAACACATGCAGGCATGTAAATTTTACTATTAAACTCGTTCAGTGTGCATGAAACTGATGAAACTGGATGTACTCAAATAGCAATGATGACAAATCTTTTTAGATGGCTTCGTTTTCTTACCTTTAATACCGAAACCGTTTTCCCAGGAACACAAGACCTTCGGTAAGACAGACTGCTGCAAAACTTGTGATGTGTGCACGCATTGTCCGTTGCTTTCGAGGCAAACGCTAACATTTAAGTCAACTATGAACTTTCTGCCTCCATGTAAGTATTCTATCGTATAGCTGTTTAAGCATAATGGATAAATACAGGAATATCTATAGACGGGTTTCATTACAGGTATGTTTGTTTTAAACTGCTTGCTCTCATATTTTGTTAAAAAGATAACCAAATACATGTACATGTTGTATGTTAGGGGGGGGGGGGGGGGGGGGGGGGGGGGGGGTTTTTGGGGGGGGGGGGGGGGGGGGGGGGTTTTTTTTTAAAAAAATATTTGGGGGGGGGGGGGGTTAACTACCTTTTTTTTTTTTTTTTTTTTAATTCCTTCTTTTTTTTTTTTTTTTTTTTTTTTTTTTTTTTTTTTTTTTTTTTTTTTTTTTTTTTTTTTTTTTTTTAAAAACAACATTTTTTTCATTATTTCTATTAAGTAAGCCGTTTCAAAACATTTAGAGACGTTAAATAATATATTCTGTATATTTAGCAAGTTATATCAAAATTGTCTATTGACACGTTTCTCGTATTTTCCTAAGAATTTATAGGCAAAGTGGACAATGTTTGATACATCCGATACATATGCACATCAGTTTCGTAGTATCTCAACATGTTAAGATGGATATTATTTGAAAAAAAAAGAAATAGGTGATATTTAACAAAAAAAAAAATTTTTTAATTTTTGTATATAAAAAAAATAATTGAAACAGATGCCGTTTACTTACTCTACTTTAAACACCCCTTGCAAGTAAAAATGTTGAACTGTGCCTACAATGTAAAATTGATACTTTGTTTAGTGCAAATTGTCAACCTATTACATGTATATTAAGTTTGCTCTATACAACTTTCATTTGATAAATATCGTATTATTATATCGAACGGTTTAGTTATCTGTTTTACGGCAGGTAAACGGAAATTACAGTATATTCGTTAACGATCCGTTTAATTATTCTGAGTATGAAGAAAAATAAAGGTTCAAGATTTACCGAAAGAATATTCTCGAAAATGTTGTTTGCGCCTTAGTCTTTCAATTCCAACTGTAATTTCCGATTGACAAGCGTCGATCTCCAAGTATACGCTCACCGACGTTTGAAGAATATCAACGTTAAGGCAGCAGTCAAGTGAAGTACACGTAGATGACACAAAGCATCTGAGGTAGTCAGGCAATGGTTCCAGTTCCAAACTCACACCACATTCTAATTATAAATTAAAATTAACTTGAAAGTAAAGACAAGTAATGTCTATGAGTGTTATGTACATTGTATAACACACCTAATAAGCACATCCACAAGAATACTCCTCAAATGTTATTAATTCATATATAATGCTACAAGTACTTATTTAATGCTCTTTTATTCTATCAGCCTCGTTGACGCGGTAAGTGTAGACACTGGTTTTGTAATTTTATGCTACTTTTCAGTGTAAAGTTCGAGTCCGTTCACAACCATTTAATGTGTTCATCTTTTTTTTCTTTCAGCCTTTATAACATGTACATAATGTCTTTTGTTCAAATTCATATTTTCATTATTTTACTACTTATAAGTATGATCAAAATGCTATACAATGTATTTAGACCAATGATTAACAGAATTGATCTAAAGTCTGATTATTTGAAAATCTACACGGTAAACTTTCATGCCTTTTTGCCATTATTTTAAGAATAGTATTGAGAATACAAATGTAATACCTTTCTTTGACAAAAAGTTGATGTCACATTAATACAATTAAACTCTCCTACGGATGTTTGCCCTCTTTTAAAACTTAAAAATCATATTACGCATCCTGATCATTTGAACAGGGTCGTATACTGTGTGGAATTAAAAGGCATAAAAAGTAGTGCAAAAGATGTTGCTAGTCAGTATTGAGATACCTGGTACTACCAAATAGTTTCGAAGCTCTATCATACCTATTTTCAACCGAGCATTCTCAGCAAATGACAGTTTTTTTGGGAATCCACATCTGTCTTTTGAATCATCTTCTTAGAAACCGCGCAAATTTATATAAGACGTCTAAGGCGATCAATATAACACTACATGGACATACCTGAATTCCACCCTTCATGTGAATTTGCGAATGGGTACGAATTACGATAACATTTGCGGTCATTGATGTATGCTCCTAGCCCAAGATCCTCGAACAGTTCATTCAGATTTGTGTTTGGTAACTCCGTAGCTTCTATATCATTGTGAGATAGCCAAGAAGCGAATGAGAATGCTAAAACATCAAATACTTACAGTTTAATGAAAGCATAACATTTGTTCATACACAATTTACTGGACTTTGTTTATAATTACTATTGACAGTTACTTTATTGATTACCGTATTCGACTATCAGTAATGCTAATTGAGGATTTAAGATCACCTTTAGGATTAAAAAAGGCAAATTTGCACTTTCTGCTTACAGAATAATATCTGGTGAAAAACAAATGAAGTAATGGTAGCATATGACGCAATATTTTCTTATACGACATCCTCTCAACATTAATGATTCTGTAACAATGACATACATGTACATTTTTCAAGCACATTTACAAAATTTGCAATTGCCAGTTAAGTACAAATAAACATTCAAATACTTATTGGAAACGCTATCGGAGAACTATGTAAGGGTTAAGAACCGAAAAGATACATACTTCCATTTATGAATCCGGTATCCCACGTACATGGTATCTTAGTGATCTCTGCTTGCTCGTAAAGAGTGTAAATATTGTCACATGACTGATTGTTAAAACACACTTTGAATGCTGCATCAATTAAGTATGCTCCTTTCGTTGACAAATCACTTATCCTAAATCTGAATAATACATATTAATATTGTACTTACAAGAAGGCTTCTTTTCGAGTTATTTTTGAGCAATTTTTTTTATTTACAAAAAGAATATATCATTTTTATCGGATCCATTTTTAAAGTGAGGTTACGACGGCATTAGACATAGTATATGTATTAATTAATACCATTTGTATTACATTTTGATGTACATATGGATACTTTTTCATTATGCATCTGAAATTTGAAACCCATTTTATTTATTAAATGAGTTGATTTTAACTTGTAAAGCTTTAAATATTTCAATGAAGAAAACAATAATGACGCTCCTGTCATTCGTAATTTAAGACACGTGATGTCAAGAATATACGTTTACTATTCAAAAGCTATTGAGAACTGCACTTGGAAACTTGGTAGAGTATATATCTACATGTGAATAATCATGTAATACAATTTGTTCTTGCATGGAAAAATGAGTTTGGTGATCGAATATTGATTGGTAAGTTATCAAAACGAAGAAACGATCTGCAAGATTTGTTTAATGATGGCACAAAGAGAAATACAGAACAATGTAAGAGAGAAAAACAATTCGACGTAAGAATTAATCTCATTTAGTCGGTGCATTGTCTTTACTAAATGTTTGAACACGGGTCAGTGACAAGATACGTTGTATTCAATGACAGTTTAATGAAATGAGGACAGGTATTTTATTGCAGAGGACAAGTGATGATGTTACATATCAAATCAGGAAATATCTAATTGATAATATTGTTATTGTAAACAGTTTTATGTTATACATACTCTAACTGGAAAATATCACTGAGGATGAGGTTTTGTAGTACTCCTGAAATAAAGGTATTTTGTTCTTTTAAATGTTGTATCGTAAAACGAAAACACTTTCACATGTGTTTAATCATGTCAACATTGGCATTTTATTTAAGAGCATGGATTTCACAAGCATTGGAATTTTTTTAAAAGATGTTCTAATAACAAGAAAATAATTTTTGTCTTGTTTAAATTATGTGGTGTGAGCGGATAATACAATGTAAGCCACTTGTGTATTGAATTTCAAATGGTTTGGTGTACCTACCCCATTCAAAGTCATCGAAAAATACAGAAAACTGGAATAGCTCGATTCCTATATCAATAACTCCATCACAGGTGCGGATTATGATATAAGACTCAATTGTTCTGTCGAGTAGTGGAACGTAAACGCAACTTTTAATGTCGGCACAGGTATCAGATATGTAACATGACATATCAATGCCAACTGGTAGCAACTGTGTCTCGAATGGGCAGTCTGAAGGATAAACTCAAATTATTGAAATATAACAATCTGATGGTTGAGCTGTAAAATATGCAAGTTTGTTTAATTGTTTATAAACCTAAATGTGTGTGTTGTTTCGTAAACACAGCGGCGCATTATTTCGAGAATAATATTGAGCAATTATTTTTTAATAATATATTAAGAAGCTTGCGTTAGTCGAAATAATTATCTGTTGGTAGATTCAATGTATTAAAGATGTGCGTGAATAACGCAACATTATTTCTTTAAAATTATAAACGATCTCTAACTTGTAGCTGCTAAAAAGTATGAAGATATACCAGAAGTGCAAACACTCTGACTTCCGTTATAGGGGTACGAGGTAAGGTCACACATGTCATCAGTGATGTAAACAGATGCTCCGATATCATTCAAAAGCAATTGAACCATATATGAAGGTAGCCTGGACATGATTGGTATTCCCCTCTTTTCAAACCAGTCTTTCAAGGTAAAATCTGAATTTAGAAGTCGTTAACATACATGTAATTACGGCTCCAAATTATAATCTTATCGTGTCATCGAGATCATTGTGCTTACAACAATTAAACTGCACACTTTAATCTAAGAAGTAAAGAACCAAACGTTAAGCGGACCAAATGCAATTACGGTCGATTTTCGAAATAACACACTTGCTGACAATATTTAATACGTTTTACTTACTTTCGATCAGACTTTGTATCCTCCAATTACAATTTGATTTCTGAAGTTCCGTACTTTTGAACACATCCGCATGAAAGTGACAATCGCCAGTACTTTCAAAACACACCCTTATTTTGAGATCCACAACGTAAAGATTAGCCCAAGGTAGGTCGTCAATCTTGTAGCTTCAAGGGAAAATTAAGAGATTAATTTCATTTTGTAATTATAATTGTTAAGATATAATGTTACCATTACAAAGTTCAACAAGCTCTAACTTGAACCTCGTTGTGTGGTTACATTGAAGTTTAACCAAATGTAGATGAAATTTTAATTCTGCTCATTCGCTTTTATTGACCACGAAAACTAGAGTTAGTTTTAAACGTGAAAATATTAAATATATGAATAGGTTAGTAAATACTTGTACTAAGAACTTACTCCATGCATATCAGACCGTAAAGACAAAATGTTTCCGGTGTATCTGGAAAATATAGTACACACACAATATTTGAATACATGTACACGCATTAAATAATACATATGTCTAAATGAAAAACAAAACAAGACAATATGCTTTTAAATCTAAACGTTATGGTAGCCGTCATGTATATTGTTTTATATCATTAAGCTGATGTCATATTTGGGTCCTTGTAACTTAATGCACTTTCCAGTGTATGTTAAAATCCCAACGTTCTAAACACTTTGTATTTTCACTCTTTCTATTTATTCTCCGTACTCTGTCAGCTTATAAACATAATTATGTTTACTGCACACATTAATTCGTATTTCTATTCTATTACAGACTGATACGTCAATTAATATCAAGGATAACAAAGAAGGTAATGTCTCACTTCAATTTTGATTACTTGAAAAATGAACATTCCTGTTTCTTTATATAATGTTTAGAATGGTGCGAAGACAGAGTTTATCACAGTGTCGTTGACATTCCGTTCATAGTATAGATAATACGCTTTTATTTTGCATTCCCTTCACCATTTTAGATAAAATGTTTTAAACCTTATGATCACTTTATTATGATCATTTCAGCAGGCTTACTTATCTTAGGAATTAAAAAACTTTATGTTTTTTATATTGTAATCATAGAGTGTATTTTATATTCATTACTTAGTAAATTATAAATATGATTATCAATTTTGACAAAATGTCCCTTCTGCTGTGCCCTCCGGCTAGTCTGAACTTTCGCAATCGGAATAGCTGTAAGTATTATTTTCATTTGACGATACTTTGCTTTCATAATAGTGAAATGATGTTGTCAATGAAAATGGTCATTTTGGGTTTTAAAAACTAAAACCTTTAGAGATTTTAATACCTTTAAAAGCTGTCTGTGCAGGTGGTATGACTATTGCGACAAAAGATAGGCTACCTCAGACGAATGCCGGTCGCACGACTTTCTACGACAGTCGCTTTTGCGACACTTTAATAAGTTCCAGGTATTTAAAGATCTCGCGCATCTACCACCACGCAAGACTGGTCGCATAATTCACATTACAAACTGTAGTAATCATGTCGCATTCTCGTTGTGATCTAACCATTCACAAACATGTTAAGATGTTTACTCTGTACAACAATGTATTTAAAAATCGGACAATTAAAACGCTGACAAAAGTCTCACCCCACTTGTAGTCAACCAGAGATATACTGAAAGACAACCTTTCTATCTGAATTCTCATCATGTTTGTGCATGGACTGATATCCATTTTCACATTGAAAGACTTGTCAAGAAAATAAATGTCAACACAACAGTCCACACTTGTGCAAGAGTTTTGTAATA
This sequence comes from Saxidomus purpurata, assembly GCA_022818135.1. Taxonomy (NCBI): domain Eukaryota; kingdom Metazoa; phylum Mollusca; class Bivalvia; order Venerida; family Veneridae; genus Saxidomus; species Saxidomus purpurata. The sequence continues at coordinate 35,709,392 of JAFMSR010000004.1, forward strand.
CGCATGATATATCATTTGGGAGTGCTGATGTCCTGACGTTTAACTGACAATCTGAAATAGACGTTAAACGTTTGATAAGCTACTTCAAATCAGTATGCATATCATAACGTACAAAAATGCGTTATGATCAGAAAATAAATATGATTTACTCGACATTTATAAAAAACAGTTTACAGATGCCCAGAAGATCAAACTTTTCTGCGTTATAATAAAGAAAACACATATAAATTACTCAACCTTTCTTCCAACCATTTACAGACTCCAAGTAAAACGAGCTTTTTCTGTTACATTTGGTTTCAAGGAGAAAACCAGATATTCCAAGGACTTCCAAAAGTTCAGAAGTGACGTCTTCACCGAGATAATTCCCATAATGATATTGCTTTTCATCCATCCACTTTTGTAAAGAAAAGTCTGGAAGCATACAACATGCATACATCACATAATGATACTGCTTTTCACCTATGTGTAAAGAAAAGTCTGCAAAACATCCACGCATCCATACATTGTACATGCATACATACATCTACATAAAAACATAGATACCAGCTTCCGTGTCGATATCTTTGTAACTTTTTCAGGATATTGGGCCAGCTATAGCATGTACTATTAACCATTTATTAAATTCTAAATGATGTTAACTACATGAAGAATCAATCTTAAATCTTTCTTGAATGTTTCAAAGAAAAAAGAACGGATATGAAATATATTGTTATCTTCTGATTCAGGTAAATTTAATGCATGTGCAAGACATGCATTATTACAGTAAAAGATAACGTAAAAAGATCACATTCAACTATGAGAAACGGCAGCAGACAAGGTAACCTTGAAGCCTGTACATTTTTTCAATGCCTTGAAATCTTTTGTTACAGCATACCATTAAAGTAGCAGTCATTTTTAACAAAAACCTTTGTTTGGTCATATCGCTTTCAGGCAAAACCAGTCTAGTGTTCAACATTTATTATAGTGATTACATAAAATGTCAATTGAAACAAAATTATGTTAAGCGAGCATGTACATTTTTCCATTGAATATATTTTGAGTAATAAAACAAGTTTACTTACTAGATTCGGCGAAACCTGAGTTCAGATCGCATGGCTGTATTGGTAAGACTGTGTTGTTGAAAACAGTGATGTTCATTTCACACGACCCGCTCGACTCGAGACATACTGCCATATGTACAGTGGCAAGAAACTTTGCTGCATTTGACAATTTGTGGATCATATAGCTGTAACAGAACACACAGTTACTGTTCACATTTTAATGCTAAGTTGGGAGTGTATACAAGTTTTGACTTAACATTTCATATATCTTAAAATGAAATACAATCTGAAAATCCAAATACTTTTTAAGTTTAACAATCTTATCAACTAAACCTACATCCAATTTAATCCAAAGTTCAAATAACTATTTAACCAGTGCACCTTTTAGAAATTATAGAAGAACATTGTACATGTATAAATAAATAAATAAATAAATAAATAAATAAATAAATAAATAAATAAATAAATATACTCAGCAAAAATAGAAACGTCCCTCCATATTTCAGGAAAGATTTATCGAAAACCAAAAGGGTTACTTTTATGAATCAAAATAGAAAAACAAGTTCATTCATTTCTGTATCAAAACCATTAATTGCATCTGGCTATCTTGTTAACTTTTCGAGAGATAACCGGTCAAGAGAGGTAGGGGTCAAAATCAAAAATCACAAAAACTCAGAAAGGTGTTATTGAATGTTTAGAGATGGAATTTCAATAAGAAATGTGGCACATCCAGTAAATCTCGTTAGTACCGAGTGTGGCCACCATTTGCATGAATGCATGCAATGATCCTACGCCGCATCGACGTAACGTAACGCAATACCAGTGCAATACCAGTGCGTTGGGCAAATTCCTCCATTGTTTTAACGCCCGTGTTAGATCGCGAACATTGTCAATCTGATGGTTAGCTCGTGCTTTGCGGCCCAGCTGATCCCATGTGTGCTCAATGGGGTTGAGATCCGGGGAAACCGCGGGCCACGGCATGACGTTGACATTGTTTTGCTGCAAGAATTGAGTGGTGACCCTGGCTACATGAGGGCGGGCATTGTCCTGCATCAATGTTACACCAGGACCATGCTGACGAATAAATGGTAAGGCATATGCATTTAGCACGTCTGCAACATAACGCTGTGCATTAGTGTTGCCCTGTACAACAACCAAATCTGTCTTCCGGTTTCCTATGATCCCACCCCAGACCATTACGCTCCCTCCCCCAAACCTGTTCTTCTCAACAATGCAACAATCGGCGAATCTTTCATTTTTACGCCTGTATACCCGTAATCTTCCGTCAGCATGACTAACTGTGAACCGAGATTCATCGGTAAACAAAACTCGGTTCCAGTCAGACCTTCTCCAGTTCAGATGACGTCGCGCCCATAACAGCCTGGCAGCACGGTGACGTTGGGTCATTATCTGACCAGTGTACGGGCGGCGTGCCCCGATTGGTTGGGCGTTACGACGCAACCGGTTGCGAATGGTCTGCCCTGAGACACCGTATTGCCTAGCAGTGACTGTGGCTGCCAATTGACGTTGACGTAAGTGCGTCAACGTAATGAAACGATCGGCTCTAGCCGTCGTTATACGAGGCCTACCAGGTCGCTGCCGGTCGTGAACAGCCCCAGTCTGCTGGTACCGGGCTGCAAGACGATCACTCGTCTTCCGACAGCAACCGAACCGACGCGCGACTACCCTGGCGGACATCCCACCCACAAACATCCCAATTGCCTGATTTCGCTCGTTTTCGGAAAGCCGTGACATATCGAAAACAGTGAAAAATTAAAGAAAAAATTTAATTTTCAGAATAGCCCCTATCGCATGAATGGTACGACATAAACTGAATCAACATATGGATGACATGTATAGCGTGCACGTGCAAAACGTGCAAATGACCGTTCCGGTTACTGGCCGATATGTAAACCGTGCGTATCGGGTAAACTGTACACGATCGTATTCTGAACATCGCCAGGGTTTAAAATACATGTACACTGAACATGTACAACTACACAGACAAAGCTTCACCGGCTATAAAACAGGGACGTTTCTAGTGTTGCTTAGTATAAATAAATAAATAAATAAATAAATAAATAAATAAATAAATAAATAAATAAAGAAGGAAATGAAACAGAATGGACGCACTCAGCTGCATTATGACCTTTTAATTTCTAGTTATTCTTTAATTTAATGTTTATGACATGCATAAAACAAAAATTAACAATAGGCCCAAGATTTCAATGATTTGACCCCGTACCCTAGTTTTTGACTATTGTTATTCTAAGTTTCATGAAAACCCAAAGAAAGATGCAACCGTTATTGCTTACACAAGGTTTCTCTATTATTTGACTCCGTGACCTCGTTTTTAACCCCAAATTACCCATACGCAAACTCGTGCTAGAATTGATCAAGACAGTCATTGTGACCAAGTTTCATGAAGATTCAGTGAAAAAAGTGCAATTTTTCTTAAATACACAAGGTTGACCGGGTGACCAATATTTTTACTCCAGATAATCCATAGATAATCGATCTAGATTTTATCAAGGCAATAATACCGACTTAGTTCAATAAAGATCCATTAAAAAATGCAACCTCTATTGCATACATAAGGTTTCTCTATGATTTGACCGCGTGACCTAGTTGTTCCTGGATTTCATCGAGGCAGTCATTCTGACCAAGTTTCATGAATATCCAGTAAAAGATGAGGCCTCTATTGCATTCACAAGGTTAACGGACAGGCGACAGACAGACGACATACACCAGGCGATCACAATCATTCACATTGCTAAAAACAGAGAACGAAAACAGAGAAGACAAAAGCCTATATTTTTATGCGGTCAAAATGCAATTTTCTTTTAACTTATTTATACTTCTCCTATCATTAAATATTATATTTTATCAAAATATCTACCCTCTACCGGCTTTAAACACAGCGTAGGGAATTTTGAAAACGTAAGTGTTTGCTGAAGCAGGGAATGTAAGACCACAAGGGAAACTTGTCAATCAATAAAAAGTAATGTAAACAGAGGACGTACCTTATTCTTATGACACTTAAAAGACTAAACTCTTTTGTCAATCCTGTAACAGAATAATCTATTGTGAAATTATGCACAATCTCGAACAAATTAAATTGAAATATCTGACTACTTCTAAAGCTGTTCGGTTTTCTGAGCTTCTGAGTTAAGTAAACTTTTCGAGAAAAGTGACTTTTTATTTTAAGATACCCGGAATACGCGAGTAGCACGAAAACGATAATGTTTATTCAAATGATTATACTTTTATTCACATAGTGCGCGCACCGGTGCTTACGATATCATTTTATAAGAGCGGTAATAACATAATAATGCAGAGCAAACAAAAATATGTCCACTAAGAGAAGACATGTTTGTAAATTGCATTAAAGTAAATATCTTCATATTTTAATCCTTTAAACATACCCCAGTCAAACTCATAGAACTTTATGTTGAAAACGAGTTTTTCTACTTTGATAGTTATGGTCATATCACATATGTTCATGTCAACAGTTGTCTCAAAATTCCTTTGAAGATCAGCAGAACGGAGGCAACATTGAATACTAGTACAAGAGGGCAACAACTTGCAAAACATTTCAGCCTGCAAAGGCTGAAGTACCACTGGAAATGCACAGTCTGAAAATAAAATAATATGAAACAGTTGTGTTCAAAATTTAATGGTTAACTAAACTTTAGGTTAATGTGCAAACCAATTTAAAACGTCTAAAAACATTAGCAGTATCTCCTTAATTATTACTAAGAACAACCAAATTTTACATTTAATTTATTGAATTAAGGTTTAACTTTTAAATTTAGAGTGAATAGTCTTTAACATTTTAGTCAAGTGTTTGAGGCGTACAGTCCTACTGTATTTGCTATACTTTGAAGACCTGAACCCCAATCTCCACCTTTAAACATGAAAGGTAGCCAATCGTCTTCCCGGAAAACAATGTATCGAAAGTTTTACATCCGTTTTGAGATCAGAAGAAATAACTTCATAGCTGTTTTGCTTAAAACTATTTATATTAGATGATGAAAACAATAGGGTATATGTATTTAACTGATTTATATATAACCTTTTTAAATTATCGTTATAGTTTCTATTCACTTAGTGTACAAATGCCTCCAAGTATTTACTTTTAAAATAGCAGCATGTCAATATAAATGAAACGGTATGAGAGTATAATTTATGGATTTGATCCTTGTTCATTATCAGTGAAAGAATCTAATATTATAATTATTTGATTGATGTATATTGCACTGATAAAAGAAATAGAATCTAGTCTGATAATATAAAACTGCATTTTTATCTGAGTAATTATCATAATTATTTAATACAGGATTCCTTTGGTTTTCATTTCCTGTATTTCTAAATAGACAGGTTTATCCTCTAAAATTGGTAATTTTGATGATTCCTTACTTATATAATTAGATATCATATCAAAATGCATGCATGTGCGACTGAATGTACATATGCGAGTGAAGTGTCGTACTGCTCAGGATTTGCTATGCATGTTATCCATCTTCCATTTTAGTCTGGACTATGCGCATGTGCAAGTTGTGGTGACACATTGCGTCATCATTCAAACAGGGCGCCACTTAACCTACATTTGAGTCACTGGCTAATCGTTAATTAAATGTGAGCGTAACGATTTAAATTAACAAAGAAAATGATCTTTAAATATTTGTATGATATGAAATATAAATGGAATAAAACCAAGATAAGCATGATGGCCCTATATCGTTCACATAAGAACTATTGCTCTAAAGGACCAAGCTAGGTCAAAATGTCTGGAAAAAGTCATTCAAAGTAAATAATGTAATTTAACTTTAGACATGGTCTAGATTTCATCTCTGTAGTTTCATAAGCAAGAAAATAGGTAAAAAAGGTCAGGATCAAGGTCATCCAAGGTTAGCAATGAAATGTGCTGGCAAAACTGTACATATGGTCTGAATTCCTTTGCTGTAGCTTCAGAAACAACAAAGAAGTTCAAGGTCACAAGGTGTGGCTAGATATGGCCAACTTCAACCACAAGGAGGTGATCTGAATAACATTGGCAGTGGACGACTTTACAATGTATACGATACCATGTAGGTCCACATCAAACAACGTATATAAACAAACCTGGTAATGAGACACTAGGCAATGCCGTTAACCAAATATCATTGCGTTTAGCTTTGTAGTTATGGACAAGAATATTTTCTTTTGTTTTTGTTATATAAGTTTAAGTAAATTAAGTGATCCCCAGAGAAGGGTCAATATTGGTATCTTGGTAGAGGTATATTGTATTCTAGACACTGTGCACTGTTGGCCTTGGTGTTGTAGACAAGGTTTTCCTATATAGGTGATCCCAGGGGTAGAGTCAATTTTGACTTTGGGGATATGATTTGAAAATACCGTATCTAAAAAAAAATAATATTTTATTATATAGACAAGGTTTTAACCTCATGGATTCCATATTCCTACTATAGTCATTGTCAAAGTGTAAATTCAAGCGTATTTACATAAATATGGTGGACTTTCCTACTCCAACACAATCATATTGAATATATCGTACAAATTAATTAAGTATTCTTAAATTTAATTAAACGATTTGCAGTAGCCCCGAATTTCATTCCATGACAGCGCTTTTCATTTAGTCTACATCGATGAGGTATCCGACATTTTACATTTGATTTCTTTATTCCTCCGTATACAACTTAGTAAGCTAACATAACATAAATCCATTATAGTAAAAACTTTATTATGTGCCGCTTACCAGTATCAAATATTCATGAGATTAACAATTCCTTGAAAATACTTTTATACACAATTTAAATACTCAGAAGGCAGTCATTTTTTTCCATGACGTAATAGAGTTTGTATCGAGCTATCCAATGGGCTGCTGCTTGACGCAAAGACATGGCTACCTTCTGAGCATTTAAATTGTGTAATTACCAAGTCTATGTAAAACAAGTGACCCATAGCGGGGCCAAGTTAACCCTAGGGTTTTGATTTGAACACACTTTGTAGAAGACCACCTCACAATGCTACACACCAAATATATAAGCTCTAGGCATTGCTGTTCATGAGAAGATGTTGTCTTTGGTTGTCATGGCAACCAGAGTTCTGCGTGCAATATAATTCGTAAAACTAATGTGATAGAGGGCCATGCCAGAATCATTCCTGTGAAGTGTGGTTGAATCAGGCTAAGTGTTGTTAGAGATGAAGTTGTTTGAGACAGTGTGATCACAAAACTTCGTGCTCAGGTGTGCTAAAATGTTATAACAGTTTAAAAACTATATCCGATTTTAAGGTGAGGCTAAACTAAAGAACCTTAAGAAGCATCGAAGAAATCAAAGCGCGTTTTAGGCATTACTCCAGCAGCGTCGAACCTGCTGTATATATGTTTGTGGTTGTATCACGTTTCTAGCAGTTACTTAGAGCACAAACACATAACGAGACATTAAAAGACTGAGAAGGAACTAGGTACATAATAAAAAAGTCAAAGCACGACTAAGGTCAATAGCATTAACTCAAGGCTTCTGCAAACAATTTAAAGCCATTCTTACAATTATTATCAACGGTGAAACTTTCGGAACTCAAAAACATACAACAAATATTAATATCGCTCAACAACATTTTGAATATTATACTATTTTCTGAGCATTAAAATGAATTCTAAATTTTTTAATATGTATCTTATGCAACGCATCCCATCCCATCTAATTTAAAAATTCATAGTCATTGCATAATATAGGCGACTTTCTCACGCAGTTACTCACTTATCAAATAATTGGAGGGCTTGTCCGTACGTATGTTGCATAAATTGAAATAAGGAAAAACATTTAAGGAAATAAACATGGCCGATGATATCCTAGCAAATTTTTAAATTGGGCTATGTATATAAGCAACTAAAGCATACATTTACTCTTGCCTTAACATTGGAAGATTATATGATATCTAACTCCTACAAACTAATTGTTCATTTTAGTTATATGTATATCTTTCTTCATAAATTAAGCTACGGTGATTTATTTGTAAACCGGCTTTTTTCATACGTTTCTCTTAAAAGAGAAAATCTGTATTTCATTTAATATTTTAGTAAACAAAACGTTGAATCTTATTTAACAAGCTTTCTAAACTGTCTTCAAAACGGTCTAAAGAAATAATTAATTTTGCTGTAAATGTAGTTTTGTTAGAAATATTAAAATGTAATTGAATACTACTGCAAAATCACAAGTACATTAGTGATGTCAGTTATTAAGAAAACAACTTTTAATAATTAAATCAGCTACTCTCGTAAAACAAGGATGAAACCAACTATCTCTACATGGCCATCAACTAATAATCTAATTATTGCACTAATGCCCAGTCTAAATTCACATGATAAGACCTCATCAGTCAGGATTTCATCTGATATGGGGCAATAAAACAGTGCATGGAATAGATAGTCTAGGGTTAGGTGGTCATTTAAGATGGCGTTTTTAATTCCCTTTAATAAAAGAACCAAATATCTTGTTTCATACTATCATTTTATAATAGAATTGACATCAAACGAAATGTTTGATATTGACCCTATCAAAACTCTGGCCAATATGGCTGTGTTTGGACAAATAACAAGACAAAAATCAAAACACTCTTTTTTAACACATTTAGTACTTTGCCTAATTATTTGTCTTTTGTGGTTCGTAAGTTTTGAATCGCTCATCTTTGTTTTAATAGATTCGCATATAAAGTACCATTTTGCCAACCGTCCGATGCATGTTCAATTTGAAGGCATTGTTCTGTCTCTAAATAGGAGGAAATTCCGAGATCTTCGTACAAGACAGCTAATGACAGTGTGTCTAAACTTCCATCTTCTAGTTCTTTGTCTTTTAGCCAATTTTGGAATGAAAATCCTGAAAACGGAAACCATAGTAAATATTTCAAACAAGAAGGTCATGACTGCATAGGATCGCTTATCTGAGAAACATTGTTTAAATAATTCTCCAACTAGTGACATTGTTTTTGACCTAGGATGAGCAATGTTTGAACGCGTCCGAGACTTCATAAAAACAATCGGTTTAACCACGTTTGCTTAAAATTACAGAATCTATTGCAAACACAAGCTTTTTCTAGGAACTGTCGAAGTGACCTAAGATGACCCATATTCAAAATAATCCAAGATTTCAACCTAGAAAATTATTCTGACAAAGGCGCATGAATATCAGGTTGAAAATAACGCCAGTATTGGATCAACAATATTTTTCTTACTTGTTTACATAGATGACATATTCAAAATCATCAAAAAAATCGGCATCCAACCAAGCCAATAATCTAACTCATTCGCGGTCTTATAGCGATATATATATGTTTAAGTCTGATTAGCATTAGGGCAGAAATGTCAATGTTAATAAACCAAATGTATACGGACGACAGAATCAGGCGTTCACAATGGCTCACCTCGAGCACTTTTTTTAACACTTTGAGCCTCTTTACATATAATGATTATATTACGCGTATAATAAGCCGAGTCCATAAGGCTAGTTGTTTAGGCACCCGCCTTTGGATCGGGAGGTTGAAGGTTCAAATCCCAGCAAGGGTCCGGTCTAATAAATGTATAACAGATTGGTGAGCCACCAGCTAGTTCAATAATGGTTACCATATGCCTACCTCCATGGTACCTAATTTTGAAGGATAGTTTCGGGATGTAAAAGTGCTCAGAATGAAGGTGTCTCATGAGTCAAAAGTGGCTGGCCCTTTAAGTACGGCTTTACTTGACCTTTTATAATGCAGCATGGAAAATGATGTGTTTGCTTAAAGTTCAGTATTGTGTCTAAACGATGAAATACATTTTCGTAAAATACAAATGTATATCCTTTTGTCATAAAGAACTAAAAATAGCACAGCATAGAATTGTACCTTGAACATTGTAATCAGAATTGTATTCACACAGTGGCTTCTTCAGTCTTGTATTCTTTAAGACATCAACGTTTTCGGTGCAATCATGGACTGCGCTGAAGCAGACACTTATTTGCAAGGATACAAGGAGGTTCCCTTCATTGTTCAAGTTAAAAACGGAGTATCTGTAAAAGTCAGGTCAATGTATACGACTTAGTTTGATTGAATTATACTTACAATGCATTACCATTGAGTGTAATTTTATTATTATATAACTGATATTACATTCATATCTACAATGTACATGTTAACATATCAGAAGTATTTAATGACTTTACTTTTTCGTAGATAATTATGTACATTTATTAAACACAAGCAGTTTCCTCATTTATAATGCTATCAGAATCTGAGACACGATCTAAGTATTTCGAATGTCCGCAAAAAAACAACATTTTTTGTTCAACTAGTCTACAAATTCATTACAATATAATAGGCCTTAAATACCAATAATACTGTTGCACAATTTACCGGTTTATTAAATATGAATCTGAGGAAAGTCTAAAAAAATAATACCGTATTCGAAAAACCCCATTCATGCTGAATATGTGCTCTTCTCTCCACGAAAAGTCGAACAGATCGACTTCATATTCTAGTCTTTCAATCCCGACTTTAAGTTTGTATGAACAAGTATCAATATGTAAGTAAAAGTTTATATTTCGTCGTATTTGATTTACGTCAGTGCAGCAGCGAATATGTGTACACGAGTCAGATAAGTTGCAAACAGTCGAATCAGGAAGCTGAGATGTTGCAGTTTCGAAGGGACAATCTGCAAAAGTAATGTTAGATAACCAAGTTAATAACTAAACTGCATCGAACACACCAATAATATCAAAATGTACATCCACCACATACACATGTAATTTGGGTTGATTCTATTTGAACGGATGGCAAAAAGAATAAGTACTTAAAACTGAAAGCTTAACACGAACTTATTATACACTGATTTCAATTCAAAACCTACTATATAAACCCGTTATAAATTCCTCTTTTATGAAATTATGCTTTAAATAAGATTTAAAATTGAAATATCTGAGTTGTGACTAAAATTAACTTAGCATAATTTCGATTGTATGTATGCTAGAAATCTGATATATAAATTCCGTTATAACTGAACGAAAATAACACAAAGTTGAATACAGATTCGTCCTCTTGGAGCCGATGCAAGCTACTTTGTACTTAGAGTATTTAAAAGCTCGTTTCGTAGGCTACACCATAATTCTCTTCAATTAATATATCGTTCAGTGAAGTTTCCAATGGTGTTAATTGTAAAGTAAGTAATCAATAGAGTTTGCATCGCCATAATCGAAACAAATATTGCCGTTTTCTTTAATTTAAGACAAGAGATTCTCTAGGTGTAGCCAATTACCTAGCTAACGTTCATGCACGTGCATTTGCATAGACTGTACAGCCTAGTTTATTTCAAACAGTCGGGTTTTACGACTACCACGGACGTACGATTTTTCCCCACTCGGTTAATCATTGAAAATCTTATACGCATCAACATCTTTTTTCTTGTTACATGTGTAAATACACATTCTTATAATGAACTAGTGTTTTGTTGTAAAAGGCTTCTTACTTTATATTCAACATTAACAACATAGAAAAGTGGAAGAAATGACCTTTTATCCAGTTGTTTATGTCTCCAGCATACAACTTATCGGAAGGCAAACACTGTGCACCTAAATACGGAGTCAGTCCAAGGTCATCCATAAGAATGTCAATGTACTTATTGCTTAAGGGATCTTCCGCCGATAAATGGTAAAAGTTGTACCAGTTGGCAAGGTCGAATCCTGTATGAGACAGCAAACCAGAAAATTATCCAGTTCAACGTTACATATATTTTTGCAAAAACGTATACATTTTTATTCAATTCGAAGAAAACGCTCATTAATCATTGGAATTTTATGGTGTTAATTGCGACTTGGGGAAATAATTCTACTCTATTTCAATTACTCTCATATTTTATAAATATTATACAAAATGCTGAATAGAAATAATTCTGTCTTAAATTCTTATTACTTTTTATCATAATCAAAGGGCATAATTCTAAAATTGGGTTTCTTAAAAGCACGGATTTAAATAAACGAAAAAAAAGCTGATAGTCAGATTAAAATGCTTGTAAGGGATAGCATGTATGATAGTAAAAATCATTATGCTAATTAGTATAACCACAACTTAACCCTAATATATCTATAAGAATAACTTTTAAAAGAACTGAAAAGGTTTACATACCAGGGTTAAGAAAATCGAAACTCCAGTTACATTGTTCTTTAGGAAGAAGAACATTCGTCATCACACTCGTGTCTTGAAGGCAAGTGCTGTTTGATTCCAGACATATTTGTGTATTCATATTTACCAGGAATTGTCTTTCTCCACCAAGATTATATACAGACACACTAGAATTGAAAGATGAATATTCTATTTGAAATGCAGTTTATAATTAAAAATATTCATCAAAATATTATTAAAAGCGAATAAAAGATGCTCATTATACATTATTTATTATGGAGGACGAAGCACATGTGTTTGTTTGGAATGTTTTGTCTGTTGTACGCTTTCACATATAAAAGACAAATAAAAACGGGAAAATACATCACCTTAACATTTTATTCTTCTGTGCGAAATCACTTACATTAGCTTTTAACTTTTGCGAATCTTGTTGTCTTTGCTTATTCCAGTGTACATCTTATAAGCAAAGACAGTGATATTCATATCAAATATCTTTGTCACTTCGTCTTTTCTTTTTCGGGTCAAATTATTTCATTAGGATATGCAAAAATATATAAAGATTATTACCTCACTCTTGCCACACCAAACAGCCATATTTCTTCTGTTTTACCCCATTGGTAGTCAAACAACTGTATAACATATCTATATTGTTCAATGCTGATAATCATATGATATGTACATGGGTTGATGTCAACTGCAATCTCTATGTTTCTAGACAATGTCGATATAAACAAACAACAGGTGATGCTTGTACACTGTTCACCTATAGTGCAGTGCATATTCGACGGCAGTTCAGTCACGTTTATATTGTACGGACAGTCTAAAAACAAAAACAAACATTACATCATATCATTTCGTGGTATCACCCTTTTTTTTAAAAAAAACATTTTTCACATTTTCCCCATCTATTTATCATATATGAACATGTGCATGCAGAGAATATTAACTCGAACCTTTATCGGAAAAGTTTAAATATACATTAATATCCTTTAAGTGACAAGTGTAACGTTCCACTCGAATAAGTGCTTGCCATTTGTAAATATTGAAATGTCAAATAAGTCAACGTGATGAGTTGCGACAAACAACTTTATTCTAAATATTACAAATCAATACACGAAATGTTTACAGATTCTTTTATTATACGATTAAATGCAAACTAGTATATACAATGTAAATACCTGACGTCCATGAAGACTGGAATGGAACGGGTAGTTCACACTGTGTGTCTTGAAAAAATGATGCCAAGTTAAGGTCTTCTGCTAATTTTGTTGAGTGATATTCAGATATTTCGTTTCCAGGAATGAGGTTCTCCAGAGTCAACCAGTTTTGTAAAGAGAAGTCTTCAAAACATAATGGCATTTTATTTTACCATTTAATATATATCACAAGTGCCCTTATATGTTTAAAATTATGCACTTGCAAGCACTGGAATAACCTTTCAACAAACATAACGTCCTAAGTCAGGTTAAACTTTACCTATGTTGCATGTATATAAGAATGGCTCGTGAAAACCAATTACGACATTTTTTGGCCTTTTTTATTTACATTTTCAATATTTATTCAAATCTACTTTCTTAAAATACTAGTATCTCGAGAATAAATTTCATTCTCGTAAATAACAGCACATCATTATTCAAAAGGGAATTTGAATAGCTTAAATATTATCTCCTTTTTGTATAAAGGATTATTAGAATGAACAATTTAAGCGACTACAACTGAACAAGTACCACAGAGCGTGAAACTAACCAAAGCATTAAACCCTAACTATTTTATATATTTTGTCATAAAATAGATCTAGTTTATAAATTCAACTAATAGAACTTATTTTGGTGATGTCTTTAAACATGATGGCCCTGTATCGCTCACCTGTCTACCATTGGCAAAAATAAAAGGTTATTAATAGCAGAAGGATCAATTTTTACCTTTGGCTCATGATATCCTCTTAATAAGCCTATGTAAAATCAAAAGACCCCCCCCCCAGGCAGGGTTAATTTTGACCCTAAGGTTATGATTTGAACAATCTTGGTAGAGAATCAATTATTGCCACATGCTGAATATCTAAGCTCTAGGCCTCATTATTTTGCTGTCTGATCATGATCTGCACTGTTGGCTATTCATTGTTTTGCTGTCTGATCATGATCTGCACTGTAAGCTATTCATTGTATGTTGGCTGGTCATGATCTGCACTGTCAGCTATTTATTTTTTGCTGTCTGATCATGATATGCACTGTTTGCTATGCATTATTTAGCTGTCTGATCATGATCTGCACTTTCATTATTTAGCTGTCTGATCATGATCTGCACTTTCATTATTTTGCTGTCTGATCATGATTTACACTTTCATTATTTAACTGTCTAATCATGATCTGCACTTTCATTATTTTGCTGTCTGATCATGATCTGCACTGTAAGCTATTTATTATTTTGCTGTCTGATCATGATCTGCACTGTAAGCTATTCATTATTTTGCTGTCTGATCATGATCTGCACTGTGAGCTATTCAATTTTTTAACAATTTATGATACTTTCCAAAGTGATAGACGGAAGAATACATAGGACAAGAGCTTATGCATAAGCATATTTGTCATTGATAAATCTGATATCTTGTAATATGTTTTGTATATATCAAATATTGATTTAATTTTATATATTAACTTTCTTGTGATGTGAATGTCAAAATTACAACTACACTTTTTGTACCAAAATCTTTAACATTGAAGTTCAACTAGGGGTCAAGAACATGTATTGCATAATCGCTATTTAAAACTTTATATATAAGTGCCAATTTTAGGCCAGAGTTTTTATATTGCTTGGTTTATGGGAAGTTTTCTAAAATATTGAGTATGAAGGACTTTTCCTACTGTATTGAACAGAGCACATATTGAACATCAGTCTACTGCACCTGTCAATAATCGTCATTTTCGAACAAAATAAACACTTCAAAATAATTACTTTCAATTATTATATATCCCTACTATTTTGACACTTCATTAACTAGTCTGTGGAGTCGGAAATGTGGAAAAAATAAAAAATAAAATGTCAGTTCATAATGTCATTGTTATTCTACCTTTTCAAAAAATAGGACAGGCAGTCGCATAAACCAAGAGATATAAAAACTCTGGCCTTACCATAGAGAGATCCAAGATGTGTACTGATTACAAGACAAATGCCATTTATCAATCTTATGGTGTTAAAATACTGCAATAAAATTAGCAAATGAGGTGTTCAATAAACAACACATTATTAAAACTAGAAATTATCAAAACAACCTTTCAACAAATTTCAAGGATATCTGGGCTGAAAATGTAACATCTAGAGTATTAACAAGGTTTTTCCATATTTGGGCTCTGTGACCGAGTTTTTGACCCCAGATGACCCATATTCGAACTTGGGCTAGAAATCATCGAAACAACCTTTCTGACATATTTCCAGGATATTTGGGCTGAAAATGTTACCTCTATCTAGAGTGTTAACAAGGTTTTTCCATATTTGGGCTGTGTGACCTAGTTTTTGACCCCAGGTGACCCATATTCGTACTTGAGCTAGAAATCAACCAAACAACCTTTCTGACAAATTTCCAGGATATTTGGACTGAAACAGAAGCCTCTAGAGCCTTAACAAGATTTTTCTTTTTTTGGGTCATGTGACCTAGTTTTTCATCCGAGATGACCCATATTCGAACTCGTCCGAGTAATTACTGGGACAAACATCCTGACCAAGTTTCGTGACAATTGAGGAAATATTGTGACCACTAGAGTGTTAACGAACTAAATGTGGACGGACGACGGCCGACAGACGACGGACGACGGACATTCATCGATCCTAATAGCTCACCCTGAGCCAGCTCATGTGAGCTAAAAATCATTAATGTATCTGTCGCTTTTCATGAAAATGCTTACCCGTAATATAAAAGCCCTTTCTCCATTCGCACACCAGCTTTGGTATTAGTGCTTTTTGCAGTATCGGCGCACTATACTCGCATACTGATGACGATTCATAGCAAACGTGTATCTCTGCGTCTAACAAGTACATATTTTCGTACGCAATATCCTCAATCGTGATGCTTAAAAGAAGATAAATTAAAAGACCAGCTACTTTTTATCATGATAACATTAAGGTTTACTATTCACGTGTATAACAAGAGGTTTCATAAAAATATCATAACATTCGTTACAAATTACATTAGTGACAGCCACTTTAGTTATCAGTTAAAATATATGAATCAATGACAGTAAAGTAAACATACTCAAGCCGCATAATTCCTCCAAAGTTCAGTCGTTTCATTTCACCTGAAAAATAAATACGTTCATGGTTATACAGCGCCGGTTATCTGGTTTTTAAAGCATTTGTATAGCATGGTTTCGTTTCTATTTGAAACAGAACATCAAACTATTTGTAGAGGGTATTTATGGCAAAAAAATGGCAAATAAAGGAATTAAATCCTACATAAATGATTTTTGGTGTGTGCAATCTATATATTGTGTCTACTTCACTACCCGGAATCTACTAAAATCTGCTGGTGCGTTTCCCTTATTTTTGGGGTAAAAAGTTGAAAAATGTAAACAAAAATGGGGATTTCTGGAATCCATTAATAGCCTGAGTACTTTACTTTTGAGGAGGTCAGAACTTTGTAATTAAGTACTTTAGTATGTCATCTAGTATTAAGATACAGATTTGTCATATAAAATCAGTATAAATCCAATATGGCCGCCCAAAATTCAAAATGGCCGCCAGAAAAACATGATTTGATAGCATAACATTTGTTTCTAACGATGATACAACTTCAAACTTGTTCAATACCTCTTAAATGTATTATCAAATCTTAGGTAATTGCATAAAAAGTTCAGAGCAGAATATGAGAATATATGATCCACGACAGACATGTGGGGTACGCATGCGCTTAAATGCAGATGTCTATCTTCTTCCGATTTTTTCATTACTTTTCTAGTTTTTGCTTCTACACTGATACTGGAAGCCAGCAGAAGTATAAAAGAAAGTATCATCTACAGGTTGAGAGTAGAAATTATTGGTAAAATCCCTGTCTTGATGTCCAACACAATTTCCAGATTGTTTCATCCGCTTCCGGTTTTGAATCAGCCGTCTCCGGCGGCCATTTTAAAATTG
Source organism: Saxidomus purpurata (assembly GCA_022818135.1). Classification (NCBI taxonomy): domain Eukaryota; kingdom Metazoa; phylum Mollusca; class Bivalvia; order Venerida; family Veneridae; genus Saxidomus; species Saxidomus purpurata. The sequence continues at coordinate 35,726,707 of JAFMSR010000004.1, forward strand.
CACAAATTATATTGATGAGAATATTATGCTCCTTCTATATTTGATGATCTTTGCTGCTCTTTTGAAGAACATCCTACTACAGGATATTCAGGTGTCAGTATAAACTCACCATTACTGGTCTGCAAATGGGCTGGCACTGACTATTGCCACTAAATGTATATGAAACTTCTGGCAACCATCTCCAGGTTTCATACTGATAAACACTATAAACCAAGGGGTCTTCTAAGCTACATTACAATTCACCTTCTAGCTAACTCAAATGATATCAAGCTCAACCCAGGTCCGGCTCATAATGACAGCACCATTTATCCATGCATCACCTGTGGTAAACAAGTTACATGGGACTACCGAGCGGTAGTTTGCGACTCGTGTGACCAGTGGTATCACACCGACTGTCAGGACGTTCACACAGGCACCTACATTATTCTGAGTGAAGAAAGTGCCATCAGGTGGAGTGCATTATTTGTAACAACCCAAATTACTCCACCATTTGTTTTGATCTCCACTCCATCTCTACTAGTATACTGTCAATCAGTTCTACAAGTCTGCCAAGCCCAGACTCGAGTAGTTTCATAAAACCTCAGCATTTCTCCACTCCTGATCGTAATATATACTGCATTATATTTTAACTAAAGCAATCACGAAATGTTATTAAAATACCCCAACACACACGTCTTGTCACAAGAAATGGCTTCTCTCATTACAATAATCAAACAAAATATATGACACATGCTCGATTGATATCAAGTATATAAAGTGGACACAGACTTAAGTCACATGCCTATGGGTGATCTTGACATTTGACCAAGACAGCTGAAATACAAACTATGTCCATCATCTTGATATGTTGAACATTCGAACTAAGTTTCATTTATCATAAAAATCATTCAAAGGGATTGGGAGTTAAAGTCTCACAACCCTAAATTGTGACATCGACCTTAAGCCGACACAGTAAGAACGTATGTTTTTCACGTGATACATGTAGTATCAATTTAGCATATTACCGAAGGTCAATGTTAAACTTTTAAAGGGTTAAAGAGACATTGTCTCATGACATTTGAGCACTAAATGTGACATTGACCTTGATCATAAGATAACATCTTGACACAACTTTCAAGAGAGTTCTTCAATGGATGTTGGAAATATAGTCTCATCAAGGTGTAGGATAAATTAGCGGACACGATTTCGATCGACCGAATAACCGACAAGCTGACTCCTAAATACCCCGAAATTTTGTTTGTGGTGGTATACATATCACTTAATTATAATTCAATTAATGTCTTTATTTAAACATGACCTACCCCAATTGAAGTTAAATATAGAGAAATCCATGCAGTATTTCTCAATACATGCGCCTAATCTATATCCACAACTGTCGAGTGTTATATTTATGTTGAGATTAATTCCAATGGCTTCTTCATTGACACAACAATTAAGCAAAGTACAATCATCAGATATTGAGCAGAATATGTTTGCTGGTAGCAGCTGAAGTTCTGTAACGTTTTCACAATCTACAATATAATATGAAACATAATTTTAAAAAATATGCCTTCAAGCCTGCTCGTTCACAGTTTCCGGTGAACATATTAAATTTATCCAAATGATATATGAAAACAAATTGTAACAGTATTGGCTCGAATCATCAACACAAGTAAAAATCTACATAGGAATCAGAGATGTATGTTGAACATGTTGATGAGCTTGGTTTGACGACACCGCTACATGTTATCTTTATAATGGAATTTCAAAACCTTTTGCAACGCTATACAATTTTGTAGCGTAGACTTTCAACTGGAACCTTTTTATCTAGCAGAATTAATGAAACACTTTAATCTTTTGTAATTTAATTATGACCCCGATTTTTGTCCCTCGCTCAGTAAATTCAGGGTAGCAAAATGTTGTTCGTTATCACATGTCTACAAAATTAATCATTTAATAGAATCATTTCATAGAAATGATTGTTTCTTACATTTGTTCTAATAAAATGTATAAGAACTTACGGTTAACCCATTCGCCGTTGTTTTCGGCAACACACTTTTGATCCAATAAATACCACGAGATACCAAGTTCATCAAGCAATATATCGGTGTACGGTGAGCTTAATGGCCCTTCCAGAGGTAGGTCATGCGTGTACTTCCACTCAAGGAGAGAAAAATCTGAAACATAATTGTCCAAATATGAACATTTAACAAACCGACAACAATTCAGAGAACAGGCAGCAAGCACACTTAAATTAAACGAAAAAATTATATCCTGGGTTATGTAATTGACGAACCTGTCTTGGCAAAACTGTCGCTCACAGGGTACTCGCAGACGCGCTTATGAAGCACTGCTCTATTAAACACTGTCTCATCGAGATAACAATCCTCTTGTTGTTCCAAGCAAACTTGTAAGCGAAGTGATACAACAAACATATTATCCCCTTCAAAGTCTTCTATTGCGTATCTAAGAAAATACATTTATAATAAATATGTATAATGTTATATTCGTAATTATTGAATAATCTTATAGGCACAATATAATTATAAGTAAGCTGATAGCTTTGAGTAGCCGCGTGTAATTAAATCAGCTATATATATCAAACTTCCTTTGTTAGACATTTCGAAAATCATCTAGTCTTGAAAAAAATTCCTGTTATTTCAGCTAAAACTGAAAACACGATAAAACCCAATGTGGTCCTGGGGTAGTGAATAAAATGTCCAAGACTATAGGCAAAATCTGAACTTAGGCCAAATCATGTGTCAATCATATCTACTATTCAAAGAAGTAATTTTAACAAAAACTAACATGTTTGGACACTACAATCACAGGGGTAGGGGGTTATACATAGATTAACATTAATGCTAAACACACACTTCAGGCAAATACAAATGATTTAACTCATTCAGTGATTAACTTACACAATTTTGACAACGCCTTTCAGAGATATAAAATGAACTGTTGACATATCAAAATCCACAAGAGAAAATGTATTGACGTAGTTGTCAACTACTATTGTTAGCAACTGTTTACATGGATCTATATTCATCTGTATGTAAAAACTGTGTTGAAGTGCAATGACTGGAAGACAACAGTCTAGAGATGTACAGGAGGTCATTATGCAGTTTATATTTTCTTGTAAATGACTGAAAGTTCTGTTGTATAAGCAACCTAAAATATACAAACAAAAACAATTTCAATGAAAGTGACATACACACAACGCATCTTATTTCTTATATTGCCGTATTAAGTAAAGTAACACACAAATGGATATTGTGAAAAAACTAAATATAATGTCTGTGACAGAAAGAACACCAGGTAAAATACAATTCTGTGAAATCATGTCTCGATTGTTTCCGCAAAAAGAAAGGAATCGCCAGTGCACGCAATGGATGTTCTGGACAGTAATGTTTGAAATTCATATTGGTTCAAAATATAATTTATTCTCGCGTCTACTAAATATATAATACAATACAACTTAACATCGTGCATACAGATAAGAAGCAAGCAGACCCTGATTATATTAGTACCTGGCTTCAAGTTTATTTTGATATTTCAGCTTCAATAAATTTTGATCCGAGGCGCGATACGATGCGGTGCTATGTTAGTGGAACACTTAGTCATCTGTGTGACCTCATTGCGTTTCACTGATTTCTGTCAATGCTCGATAATACATATATATTTAAGTACTTTAACTGCACAGACAGCTACATTTTAACGTAAAAGAGGTTAATTTCCTCTAGTTCTGACCAAAACGCGACGGAAGTGTATTAATGTAAAGAAAAGTTCGTAGCATTTTCCGATATGTTTATAGTCCCATTTATATGGACCATCATAAATATAGCAATTTTAACAATGTATTAGGTTCCGGGTGTTTTCAACATCTGCAAAGAACACATACTGTATTTGAATAGATGTCAAAGATAATCAAAAGTAGAAGACCTCGATAGCTCAGTGGCTTGGGAGTTCGTAATTCAGGTTCGAATCCCAGCCGGAGTACGACGTGTGTCCTTGGACGACTGATGTCTCATGTGCCTTAGTCCACCCATTTGTAAATGGGTAGCAGCGACGAAATACTTCATCTCTCTTGCTAACATTATGGCATCTGAAATTAGTGTTCTAGAGCGATTCAATAAGCTACGGTAGCTTTCTTCTTAATTCAACTAACCTCTTCCATCCGTTGCATCTTGTTCATTTAGGACGCATTCAGCATCACGTGTATAATGGGACAGACGAAGAGTTTCCATCAAATTGGATATAGACAGTTCATCCAATATATCTGTTTCGTTAAAGCCATGGGTTGATAGCCATCCATTCAAGGAAAAGTCTGAAAGAAAAGTGAGATATAACACTTATTAAATGCATGGTTCCACCAACCAAGCGTAGTATTTCCTTAGTGCGAGGGGCTTTTGAAAAGTTTCCTGAAAGCTCACTTAACTCTTTTATCAATCAAGAAACCGATATTTTGAGAAATGTTTGGCTGTAGATACATTTGAATATATCAAGTCTACCTCAGTGATATACACATGTATTACCTAAATGAACCATTCTATCAATCAAGCGTAATATTTCTTTAGTAAGAGAGACATGCAAAAGGCTTCCGGAAACTTCCCTTAACTAAATTATTAATCAATATATTTTGACAAAATTCTGACTGTAGTAAAAGTTTAGTAAATTCATTGGTATTTTCAGTTTACAGTAAATACCGAACGTTCTATGGTTACAATAGCAACGTCATGTTGATTTGAGGAGATGGCTTTAAACTACCTTTACCTCTTACGCAAACAGTTAAAAAGCCTGTTCTGGGAAAACTGTCTGATCTTTAAATCATTTTTAAATACTGTTATACAAACCAAAAAGTAATCCTTTCCCATTGATTTATCAGCGAACGAAAACAATGTAATGCGTTCTTTTTGTCCGTATTATAATCAGAAATTAATCAACGTCTCCGACTTTTCCTGACGTCGTTGCCAGGCAGCCAGATCCAAGGTTGTCCTCCGCTCCATGTGAAGGGCCTTTGTTAACGGTTTTAACTCTTTAATATTTGGACTTGACATGACTCAATCTCGTATGTGTTTTGAATATATTAAAGTCTTCGATTTACTTTTCTTCAGTAAAATGTAAATGTTCAACCAGTATCTTCGCTCTACATTGTATATCTATTTTCATCCTTCCTAAATGATTATCACCTCTTTTTGATTAATTAAAACTTGAATGAAGTCAATAAGTTTCTAATAACGTTGTGAATTTGCCCTGTACACGACGACAGGTCGTGGCGCCTTTACAACGTACATTTTGAAAGAAATTATTATAAAAGAACAAGTTAATCAATTCAATATACTTAAATCCATTTACAGTCAAAATTATGTCTAAATAAATCGATTGATATAAATGTTGTATCTGCTTTTGACAACTTGTCGAACATTCATGGTATATACAGAATTTTACTAGATAATTAAAAGAACGTACTTGAGGTTGCATACATGTTGTCCGTGAGACATGTCGGTTTAGGAAAAACGGCGTTAGACAGAACAGATTGTTGAATGAAACATTCAGTGAGTTCATCTTCTAGACATACGGCAATGTCTATGCTCAATACATATGCGCCCTCTGCTTGGAGATCAAATAATTGGAAGCTGTGAAAAATATAACAACGTTAGAATTATTCCATGTTGTAATGTTCAAGAGTACAATCTTAGTTCACTGTTTTTCAATAATGTAATGTACATGTATGTGTAATACTGAATTCATCTCATTAGAAAGAGGTAGTCACTCTAAATTTTCCTAGTCATCATTTACGATTTACCTTTAATAGAAATACTCAATGAATAAGCCATGCAGTGAAGGTTTGCAAATTTTGATAAAATGTAATTCTTTTCTATATTTTTATGCAACTACTAAAGTAACTAGAACTGTCACAAGAGTGACGAATTATACCCCCACAATACAGCTTTGTCACAGAAGTATGGCAACCATAAGAAAGGAATGGCCACAAGGACATAGAGTTGAGTTATTATACAATATTTTTTGTAAATGTATTGTTTTAATAGAATACAAAATGTGTAAGGTTAGAAATTATCAATTATTGTTCAATTTAATAGGTTTATTTCAAACATGTTTAAAGACAAAAACAAATATCACTTTATGTATAAAAGAAAGCGCCTGGACAAGCGTAAAAAAATGCGCCTGGACAAGCGTAAGAAATAGAAACCATTCAAATGTTCCAAGTAAACCGTTTTACTGTAAACCATTTTACTGTTCAGGCTCACTGTGACCTTGACCATTGACCTACTGACCCCAAAGTCGAACTTGACCTGTATTTGATAATGTTACAGCTGTGTACCGAAAATTATTTAAATCGGTCAAGCTTTTCATGAGTTATCATCCGGAAACTGTTTTACATTACAGTTCAGAGTCACTGTGACCTTGACCTTTGACCTACTGACCCCAAAGTCGAACTTGACCTGTATTTGATGATGTTACAGCTGTGTACCGAAAATTATTTAAATCGGTCAAGCCTTTCATGAGTTATCATCCGGAAACTGTTTTACAGTTCAGAGTCACTGTGACCTTGACCTTTGACCTACTGACCCAAAAGTCGAACTTGACCTGTATTTCATAAAGTTGTACGTGTGTACCAAAAATTATTTAAATCGGTCAAGCCTTTCATAAGTTATCATCCGGAAACTGTTGTACAGTTCAGAGTCACTGTGACCTTGACCTTTGACCTACTGACCCCAAAGTTGAACTTGACCTGTATTTCATGAAGTTGCACGTGTGTACCAAAAATTATTCAAAAGGGTAAAGTCGTTCATGAGTTATCATCCGGAAACCATGAAAACCAACAGACCGACCGACAAACCGACAAACAAACCGACAAGCACACTCCTGTATACACCCCTCCCCCACAAACTTCGTTTTGTGGGAGTATAAAAACGTTAGAGGCTTATAACAAACATGTAACAGATCTTTTTTGTATCGTCAATTTTACAAATTTTGCTCTTTTTATTTCAAATCCGAAACCTGAACGAACGTGTTTCTCAACATTTTGTGGTTTATACATGTACTTGATGATGGACATATATCAAACTTCAAAATAATAATATTTTTACATAAGTAACTAGACAAATAGCGCAAGTATCAACAAAAGTCGAAGGTGTAAAAGTTTTCTCTAAAACAGGTTATTATTGCAGGTTTCTAAACAATGTTTTCCATTGTATATGTAGAACTTACTTAATTCTTTGATTAGATCTTAATACTTAAAATTTGCATTATACAAAACGAATGTTGTTAAAATGGGTTACATTCTTGTACACCCCTGTAAGTTTTGAATATTGTTTACATGACTACCTATTGCTGTTTTCGTCACTGACACATTAAGTATTTACCTTATTATCTGAAAAAAGCTGTTATATGCTACCTTTAAAGCTAACAGCTAATAAGCCACTATTAATATTACTGTTATTTATTTTATCACATTAAGAATAACGCAAGAAAACTAGAACTATCACTGAAGGTGATAAATGTCACCGTTTGCATGCACAATACGAAGTTTAACGAGATATTATAAGGCCTTTGAATGGGAAAACATTATGATTATATCATAACACAACTAGGTTTGATACCAATTACTCATGCGAAGTTTCATTCAAATTATTGCAAATGGTTTTGAAGACGAAGCGCGAAAATATTTATGTTCACTGTTTTAAAACACAACAACGGCCCATAACTCAGTAAAAAATGATCCGAACGAACAGCCAAGAACATGCACAACAAGGTTTGATACAGTACCAATCATTCCTGTGAAGTTTCGTTGAATTGTCGCCAGGGGCTTTGGAGATAAAACACGTAGTACACTGTTGTGTCCATAGACAAACGGACAGACAGAACGACGGACGAACAAGCTGAATCTGTATAGCCTCCTTTCAACTTTGTTGTGCAGGTGATATAAAAAGACACACTTATTTATTTTATATAGTCAATGTTCTACGTACTCGATCCGTATTATGTCATGTAGCCAGTAATGTTCGTCTTCGCCAAAGTCGTAGTTGATTAAACTTATATTGTGGACGAATCTTTCAATTCCAATCGTCAACATGTATTCACAGGCATCGATTGTGATGAATGTATGTATTGTTCGATTTATGGATTCCACATCCATGCAACATTCAACCGATTTACAAGCAGAGGATACAAAACAAGACAGCTGTCCCAAGTCAGACGGGACAAAAGTGAAGGTGTTGCACTCTGTAAATCACATTGAGACTGATAATACACAGGCTGTAACCACACACAATATTATCTAATCATTTAAACAGCACCTTTTGTAAAACGTGATAAAAAACAATGCACAATGGGGACTAAAGTTTGAACATAAAAACCATGATGACTCAATTAAGATCGCCTACTTAGTAGGTACATGTACATGTAAGCTAATGAAATACAATGAAGTACTTCATACAAAAATAGCCAGCTGTAGAATTATTATGATTGTCAATGTACAAAATACCCTTTTCTCCAATTAATGTTCGAAAACAACCAGTTTAAAAACATTGAATGTTAGCACTGTTGAGAGGAGTGAAAGCAAGGATGATTGCCAAGGATATTTTTCTCCGGACATTACATACATTCATATCATGATTTACAAGAAGATGTAATAAGTTCTTCATGTTGTTATTGTTATTGTTTCTCTGTCAACTCATGTACACATGCTTTTATAAATATTAACCTATTTACTTTACATCACGTTTATAGTAGAACCATATAGAATCATTCAAAGTATGGAAATCTGAACCCTTTATTTGGACATTATACATAGGATTAATTGAGCATTAGCTATTTAGATCAAATGCCAAATAACACATTTAAAAAGCATTGAGCACGCTTGGTTAACTTGAGTTAAAAATGATGACCATTGTAGTGGTTAACTTTTATTTAAGAAACCAAAATTAGATGAGTATAACAACGAACATACCATTGAAGAGTTTGCCCTCAGTATACGGAGGCTGTCCAACAACACACGGGCTCTCCAAAAGAAATTCGGCAATACCAATGTCGTTGTACAGGATCTCAAGAGCATAATGAGGTATGTTTATAATGTCTGTAAACGACATCCTTTCCTTCCAATTAGTGATGGAAAATCCTAGACATAAGGTGAAGACAAATCATATCTGTGTATAGATGTATTTATCTCCGATGCCTTACGCGTATCATTAGTTTCTCTACCTATGTTTCATTATTTACACTGTAACCATGAACAAATACAGGTGTATGTCCAACTGACGCAAAAAAACGATACTTAACATGGCCAAAGTGATGCGAGCATCCCATCCCTATGAAGATGGTGGGACATAATAATCTATTCAAACTATTTCTGCGTGTAATGATTTGTCGTAAATGTATGCAAAGTCCAGTTCAGCCGGTAATAATATATATGCATACTTTCAATTTCAGGACAGTTTTTATGTATCATATGTATTATCAAACATTAGCAAAGCGGTATATATTTGTATGATAGCAGTCTACTTTAAGCATACCCTGATAACTTGTAAACGATTCTCCCCATCTACATTCCACTTTAGGCAGAAACATTTTACTGAGAACTTGGTATTGTTGGGAACATGGACCATCAGACTCCTCACATACGTTCACAGTAATGTCCACTCGGTATTTGCGCTCAAGAGGCAAGTTGTATACGAGAGAACTGTAATAAAAATAATCGCTCATCGATATGCATATGTATAAGGTAAGTGATTCTAATTAAAAAGGCACTCCTGCCATTTTACTGAACAAACAAATTAGAAAAGAAAGATAGGAATACCAACCTTATTCTGATCACTCCCAGTAGCCACATTTCTTCGATGGTACCATATTCGTAATCTAAAAGATACACTGTGTGTTGGAAGCGTTCAATTCTGAGTGTCATTGTCTGCGAGCATGTATCAATATTAACCTCAATTTCAAATGAGTAGCTGACGTTCGTCCAGGTAACGCAACACTTTATATCTGTACAAGATGCAGATAGCTCGCACTGAATGTTTTCTCCGAGCTGGGGCAGTTCCACATTCTTTGGGCAAGCTGTAAAACAATAGAGACGTAAAGAAGAGCTGTCCCTCACAAGTGACGAATGCCCCCGAAAGAGGTGTGTCACAGTCTGTGTCCTCTCCATGTGCTATGTAATTTTAAAGTCCTTCCATGTATGACAGAGTTACCATGCATTGAGTATTCCATTACTTTTAAACACAAGTGTGTCCTTGACCTTTGAGGTAGGGACATGGTAGGGACATGGGTCTTGCACGCGACACATCGTCTTGATGTGCTAGACATTTGTGCCAAATTATTTTAAAATCCTTTAATGCATGACAAAGTTACAGTCCGGACACGAATGTGTGCATATATGCATATATAGAGGCAATTATTACATTCAAACTCTAAGTGTGACCTTCACCTTTGAGCTAGAGACGTGGGTCTTGCACGCGACACGTTGTCTTGATGTGCTAGACATTTGTGTCAAGTTATTTTAAAATCCTTCGATGCATGACAAAGTTTCAGTCCGGACACGAATGTGTAAGTGGGGACGCACATACGGACATACGGACAGACGTACTTACCAGGCGGACTTTGTTAGGTTATCCCTTTGATCTTTCTTTGATCTTTTTTAACCCCACAATGAAATTATTTAACCCCACAGTACCATTTTAACCCCATAATGTTGGAATGAACTCAAAGAACCTCACAATGCTAAGTTGTACTCAAATCCTAACCCAATAATGTCTTCTGGACATGTACAGACAGACGGACAAACGAACAGACGGACGGACGGTGCGATTTCAATATGCAACCCTTCGGGGACAGCTGATTTCAAAAAGGGTCAATTAGTAACGGGTTAAATTTGAACGGAGTTGCGTTAAATTATGACCAAATGTAAAACAGTCCAATCCTTTGAAGATCTGTTTTTAAAAGCGACCATCTTCTGTTTAGAAATAGGAAAGGATACTTAGTACGTTCACCATAATTCTAGTGATGCACTAACAATCTGACAGTCAATTGAAGATTCACATTTCCCTGTAGTAGTTAACATTTCTAGTGACTTTTATTCATGAACCAAACAATGGCAGAGAACAAAACTTTCTAGTTTCTTACGTACAATATATAAGAATAGGTACTGTACGAAAGATCATACTGAAATGGTACATTTGTAATGTTAGGTAATGTTACCTAAACTTGCAGGACCAGTTTCCAAAGCAGCAGTAAATATTTAGGCCTGGATTCTTTGAAATACTTAAACCATTTTAGAGAATCTACAGTATTACACAAGAAACAAGATTGAAAGTTGTAGGCTGAAATGCCTACCAAATTATCTTAGATCTGTCTTAGATATGGCTCCTCCAACTCAGTTGTGCATGAGCACCTAATTTATTATTTTATGTCTATATCATACAAAATTTTGCATGAGTTTCTGCCAGTTTACATAATGCAATGACTATTGCTATACAGAAAGCGGATTGCTGTATCAATAGTTTGTAATACTAGATTTCCATATATACATTGCCGCCAGTCTGGCGTAATTATTTTTGATGATTGTTAAGAACAACTAAAACAGAAACAAGAAGGAAAACATATTTCAGGCGGCAGGCAGACGACTGCCAATGATTGTCATAAACCAGTGGATAACCCAAACATTATAAAACTATTAAAATGAGTAACAGTTTCACCGCTTGTCCATCCTGTGTCACTTAATCCCTGATGCAACACACATTCATCGTCTTGTAAATAGCTGCTCAATCCAAGATCCGCAAGTAGTTGTTTATGCCAAGATGTATCATGGGAGTCAATGACATTGTCCTCTATCCATGATGAAAGTGAGAATTCTGTAAAATGCACAAGAAAATCGATAAGACATTTACATACACATATTATATATTCTGTAATATATCAGAAACTGTAACAGGTTAAACACAATACTAGACAGTGCACATGAACAGTTTTACAATGAACGGTCAAAGAACCAATGGTGACTTAGAATATGTATTGATCATTATGCTCATTACATGTATGTAGGATCTGTGTGATATACAATAGTTTTAATAATGAGTTTTATGTTAAACATAATATAAAAAATGCATTCACCATTAATGAAAAATCCAGGGATGAAGTTACAACTTAATTTGTGTAAGGCAGTTTGTTGCAATATAGCATGGTTTTCGCAATCCTTCCCAACTTCCCAACATTCGTTAAAACTCATTGTAACCATATACTGGTTTTTGCTGGATATGTCAAACAACTGAAATCTGTGTAAAATGTGGAAGTGTAAAAGTTGACGATCCAAACTTTGTTGATTCGTCTCATAGAATAGTTCATGACAAATATTCTTTATACAACACAAAATTTACTTAGTATACATGCAAATTCAACAATACAAACTTATTTATGACATAAACGCATTTCTCAAACTTTGTTAGTTTCAGAAGATCAGGGTTGAAACCAGCAAACATAAGGCCTGAACGTAAATCCTTAATAAGTAAATATAACTACATTTGTAATGTTCAAGGCTAGGCATAAAACACATATGAGATATACATGTATAAACCAATTTTAACCGTTCTCTTCATAAAAGCTTTAGATAATAGATGAAGTCTGTTCAATGCAAGTTTAGTCAATGCATTTCAGCTTATTTTCATGCAATATACATCTTTGCCGAACAAATGGTATGTGTTGCTGCATTTGAACCGTTAAATTAAAGTGCTACATTGATCTCTACTTATGAATATAAAGAAGAATTCAGTGAGATTTAAAATTCATTATTGGTCATACATGTATTTGTACCATGCAAGTTGCGTGTCATTCCGTACGTATTGTAATAATCATTGGTAAACATTCGATAAAATTGAAAAATGTCCCATGGCCTTGCTGATTGAGAAAAAGTGCTAACAATATAATAAAGTCTGATTACTCGAATTTGAAAACTCCGAACCAGATCTCCTCTGTTTTGCCAAAGTCATAATCGAATAAGTCTACTGAGTATTGAAGTTGTTCAACACCTATAGTCATTTTGTACAGACATGGATCAATTTCAGCATTTATGTGAATTGTTCTTCCAACCAAGGGGACTTCCAAACAGCATTTAACCTCGGTGCACTTCGACGACAAGGCGCAAGAAATGTTTTGTGATAATACTGTTATTTCTATCGGGCGTAATGCACACAAGTCTGGAATTCAAAAATAGTGTCAAACAAAACATATATACCACACATAGTGAGAATAAGCATAATTTAAGTGATATTACCATTCAAAAGGGGCATCTAAAAGTTTAAGAAAGACACTTATCGATGATTTATACTGTAATGAGCATTGCCATAATTATAACCTATTCTAGTCAAATACGATGTAATTGAAAATCAACCCTCTGTTAGGAATATTTTCATTATTGCTTTTCATTAATCTTCAGGGAAAAAATTCAGTACAACTCATTTCTTATTATGTTAACGAATCATCTATTATGCTTTAAGCTTTATTCTGCAGCATAATTCAATATGGTTTTGAAGGGTAATTTAACTTAATATACAATTTCCTTCTCAGATGTGTTAACGTTATTTGACATCCCAGATACGTAGAAGCATTCTCGTCTTGATTTTAAACGACTCAAAAGTCTCAGAAACGTTATCTATTTTAAAATAAGTCGAGAACTTCATAATAAAACAATAAAATACGTTAAAAATTACCAATATTCCATCCACTTTTCTGAAAAGGTTCCGATCCTATTCTGCACTGCTGTGGCAATAAATAAGGTGTTATTCCAAGATCATTGAACAATATTTTTTCCATATATAGTGGTAAACTTGAGGACGCAGACTCGGCAAAATGTTCCAACCAGCTCTCAAAGGAAAAGTCTGGAAAATAGAGCATTATTTCATTAAGTCTTCAATGCACTAAATGTTGGTTATTTGAAAACCATCAGACAGAACAAGCATAAAGACAAATTAAATTGTATGACAAGCAGAAACATGAACATTGAACATCGGCGATGAAATATTTATGAACTGAACGAACTGTTTATTGATATCTTAGCACCAATGTATCATGAACTGAGAATAGATGTTTACAGGCAAATTAAAGGCTGTTTCTGAAAGTATATTAAAGCAAATATAGCGAACTGCGTATTTCTATGTATCAGTTTTTATACTGTTTTAGCGACTTAGAATATAATGGGGAATTATACGTTCTTCATTTTAATAGATAACCTATAATGGACATTTCACTGAACCAATGAAGAGGACTTGAAATTATTGCTAATTAGTAGAAGCTGTAGAATAAAACTTCATCAAAATGAGCATAAGCAAGACACTAAATATGTAACCTAATAAGAATTTTGATATGTTTCCTAATCTTATAGCTAAATTGTAACATTTTCATTCTTGGCATTAAAATAGAAATGCTGTAGTAACCTTTAATAGAGAACGTGACCATATTATTACTATGTAATGTGCTTTAAATTACGCAGTGTACAACTCACCTGACTTTTGAAGAAACCCTAGTTGTTCTAAGCACTGAACTTTTGGAACAATCGTATTGTTGAATAGGATATATGTTGTGCAAACGTTGCTGTCTGTACAAAATTCGGTGCGAAAATTCAGGCGGTACTGTCTGTCAACTTCCAAGTCTTCTACTGAATACCTGTTAAAGACATACAGACGTAACCGAAAAAGTTTTATTTTATACTGTTTGAACTGCGTTCCTAAATAGTCTTTTATAATTCACAATTTTAATAAGTTTAATCATATGTACATTGTAAGTTGCCAGTCTCTAATTACCTGAAATTGATAATGCCGTAGAGAGATGTTAATTGCATGTTTTCGATGTCGGTGTCAAAGAGATAAATGCTTCTGTCAAAATCTTCAAACTCAACGGAAAGATGACGGTTGCATGGCTCGTATCGAAAACCAACGTGGAAAGATTGTTGCAGAATATCCGACGTTATGCAGCATTGTAGATTTGTGCACGAAGAGGAAAGTGAACAGGAAGCTGAATCCAATGTGGTAGAGCCAGTCAGTATAAGACAATCTGAGGATGATGATCATTAAAACATAGTTAAACAGAATTGTGCACGTTTATAATAAACACCCACTTTATAATCAACATCTTTATATACATGTTTGTACAACTTTTTGTAATGTTTGCATAATACTTACTAGATTAAATATAATCTCACTGTCCTTGTAAATTATATTATGACATAAAGGGATATATGTACAGTTTTACTTGTATGAATATTACCATCAGATGTTTCCCACGACGATTCGCACGGTTTACGTTTCAGAAAGTTTGATATTCCCATGTGTTGAAACAACAATTGTTTATCAAATGAACTCAGTGTGTCAAGTTCTTTGTTCCTTTTATCTAGCCACTCCTGCGCACCTATACCGCACCGAAAATATTTTATTTCAGTTAGATGAATAATTTTACTTTAAAACATTAATACTGGAAATATACTATATTATATACTTTAGGACAAAGGTTCTGTACTGTATAATTAAACTAACACCAAGACATCGGATATTTTATCATAAATAGAAAAGCATCAGGAGTTCATCTTTTTCAAATCAATTTACAAATTTTTAATGTTCGTGACGTCGAATAAAATATTCGTGGACGTTTAACACACGCACAACATGTGTTTAAATTTTTACGACTTTCGATAGGACTATCCTTTGGTAAAATAATTCATTAGATTTTTTTATTATAAGCTTCATGTACATAAAATTTAGATAAATGTGAAATTTATGGTTTATGCCGTCACGGTTGATTAAATGCTTTTGTATACAATTCTTAACACCCTCTGTTGTAGCAAGTAGTCTCAAAATATAAATTTGCAAAAAGTAACGTACAATTAAATTTTAATTACACAATTTCGACCTGTACAGAACTTTTGTCCTTAAGTATAATTATTATATCATATTACAAAACGAGCCGTTAAAAAGAAGTTTTCACTAAATATTGATTTTTCAAAATACTTTTTCATGAACTACAATGCATCATATATTTGAAGAAGTCAATAATAGTGAGTACAGTTTGTATATCAAGTAAGTGTTTTGTAATAATAATGTTTTCTGTTTCAATACTCTTTCTTTTATACCTTTGCGTACATCTGTTGACTGCCAGTCACAGTGCATCTTAGGCAATCGTTCGTGATCGAGAATATGAAATACTGTACAGTCGGAGACGGCATCTTTACAGTATTTAATTTCAGCATTAACAATGTAGACATCTTCGGAGTCAATGTCGTATATAGAATACCTGAAAATTTGTTGGTTGTATGATGAGAAGTGCATTTCTATTGACAATTTAATCTTAGTACGACCATTCTACCAAACACGCTCAATGTTAACTGTATACATGTATGTATTGGCCTGAATAAGTTCATGTGTGACATTTTGTCTACAGGTAATTGTCTCAGTCATGTTTAGCAATTGCAGTTTTACTGAAATCGTTTAATCTCAAGTTTGTTTGTATTTTTATTGTACTTATATAATAATTGAACTTTAACTGACTTATTGTGGAAGTGTAACTTAACAGGCTAGAGACATACCTTATCCATAGGGACCTGGTTGCACAACTATATTTCAAATGGAATGCTAAAAAATTCCAGTCTTTTACGAAAAACAAAATCAGTTTCTTCTACTTAATAAAAAAGACAAGGGTGGACGGTGGCCATCTTTTTACCAAGCGGAAGCGGACATCCATATTCAACGGCATTTCTACGGCCCTCTCGGCGACCCTATACAGCCAAGGTAAATGGTGTCGATGTGCTGATAGCGGCCTAATCACAATTATTCAAATAAACTTTGTCCCACACCATTATTTCATCTCAAAATTAACTGAAATAAGGCCGCACTCGATACATTGACACAATGTTCCTCGCTCTATAGGGTCGCCGAGAGGGCCGTCGATATGCCGTTGAATATGGATGTCCGCCTCCGCTTGGTAAAACGATGGCGACCGTCCACCCTTGTCTTTATTATTAAGTAAAAGAAACGGATTTTTTTTCGTAAAAGACTGGAATGTTTTAGCATTCATTTTGAAATATATTTGTGCAACCAGATCCCTATGACCTTATCTACATCATTTATAAATACATGCTATAAAAATAATAGATCTATTTGTGTACCAAAACTCTCGCAATATTTGGATTACATAATGCTTCTTTGCTTTCAAAACACTTAAATTGACACCAATCTTGAGAATCCGTTGAGAAAAATGTGGTACTAAAATATAGCATACGTCACATCACATGTTTCTCAGTTAAGTCGCTCGCCTCCGGAAGGGTTGGTCTCGGGTTCGATTCCTAGCCTGAGAACGAGGTGTTTCCTTAATCCACTCAGCTGTGAATGGGTAGCATCGATTAGAAACTTGCTGCCTCTCTCGTGCGAGCGTGATGACTTATTGATGAGTGTTCGAGAGAGGTTCAATAAGCTACGGGATCTTTCTTCGTAATCGAACTAAAACTAATTCGTACAAACATCGACACAGTAAATACCTACTTCAGTTCAGCAAGACCAAACAGAGACATAGTGTTGGTGGTCCCCCAGGCGTACTTTTCCAAATTTTCCTTATGTACAAACTTTTCGATAGAAGCAGTCAAAGTAAATTCACATGGTTGTATTTCTAGATTGATGGAAAATGATTTTCCCACATCTTCGATTCGAAGACAACATGAAATATTTGAGCAGCTGTTCACAAACGTACACTGCAGTAGATCGTAGTGTGGATCAAGAGATGTAAAATTGCATTCTGTAAAATAAAGTAACAAAATGATATAAGAATATGTGATGCAATCTAGATTTTGTACAAGAATATGCAACGTTTGTGCATTCGATCCAACAGTAACCTGGGGGCATATTTTAGGGGTCAGCAGAATATGTCAGCATACTGCTACAGAAACGCCGAACTTTCAGCACATTTATAGCATTTCTATGAAAAGTAACCCTCAAATGCCTCAGAATTGAATAAATGTGCTTAGCATTTCAGAGTCATATTTTCGTTGAAGCAGAAATTGGTATTCAAATAAACATTTTCTAGTAAATTACAACTCATACCATAAAATCAATTACTAGACAAACAATTCAAGAGTTTGAGATTTTGTCCGTGAAAATATATTGTCTAAAATATGTATAGAATTGAATAGAGAAATTTGCAAAATTAGTAACCCTGACGTGAATTAAGAGTGTCATAAATTACCTGATGGTAACAAGGTGTCCGGTAGTACACAGTCAGTTCGAAGAAATTTAGATATTCCAAGCGATTCAAGTAATTCGTCAGACTGTAATCGGGACATCAGATGATTCTGATCGATACCTTGACTTTCCTTCCAGGATGTTAAGTTGAAATCTATACCGATATATCAATAAAACGGGTTTTCAGGTAGTAATGACATTATTTGAAATACTTTCAAGATTTTGGAATTTGGGAATATAAAAAAAAGTTTGGTTTCATTTATTATAGTCTTGTTAACTGAAAGAAGATCTGAGGAAAACATAAAAAGAGTGTGTTATGAATTAAAGAATAGTTTTCATTGTTTTTACCACTAAGGTATTTACGTTGTATAGATGAGTATTCTGTTCACGGCTAAGTTCAAAAGTCTCATTCACTAAATTAAATTTAAACAAGAGCTGTCCCTCACAAGTGACGAATGCCCCCGAAAGAGGTGCCTCACAGTCTGTGTCCTCAACATGTGCTCAATAAATGTGCTATGCAATTTTAAAATCCTTCCATGCATGACAGAGTAACCATGCATACAGTTTTCCATTACTTTAAACACTAAGTGTGACCTTGACCTTTGAGGTAGGGACTTGGGTCTTGCACGCGACACACCCGCTTGATGTGCAAGACATTTGTGCCCAGTTATTTTAAAATCCTTCAAAGCATGATAAAGTTATAGTCCGGACATAAATGTATGCATATATACAGGATTCCATTACCTATAACGTTCATACCCCAAGTGTGACCTTGACCTTTGTGGTAGGGATGTGGGTCTTGCACGCGACACGTCATCTTGATGTGCAAAACATTTGTGCCAAATTATTTTAAAATCCTTCAATGCATGACAAAGTTACAGTCCGGACACGAATGTGTGCATATATGCATATATAGAGGAATCCATTACCTTCAAACTCTAAGTGTGACCTTGACCTTTGAGGTAGGGACGTGGGTCTTGCACGCGACACGTCGTCTTGATGTGCTAGACATTTGTGCCAAGTTATTTTAAAATCCTTCAATGCATGACAAAGTTACAGTCCGGACACGAATGTGTGCATATATGCATATATAGAGGAATCCATTACCTTCAAACTCTGAGTTTGACCTTGACCTTTGAGCTAGGGACGTGGGTCTTGTACGCGACACGTCGTCTTGATGTGCTAGACATTTGTACCAAGTTATTTTAAAATCCTTCGATGCATGACAAAGTTACAGTCCGGACACGAATGTGTGCATATATAGAGGATTCCATAACGTTCATACCCCAAGTGTGACCTTGACCTTTGAGGTAGGGATGTGGGTCTTGCACGCGACACGTCGTCTTGATGTGCTAGACATGTGTGCCAAGTTATTTTAAAATCCTTCAATGCATGACAGAGTTACAGTCCGGACACGAATTGTAAGTGGGGACTCACAGACGGACGGACAGACGGACGGTGCGATTTTAATATGCCACCCTTCGGGGGCATAAAAATTCCAAATACATCCTCAAATTTCTATACTGGTGAGCTTGCGAGAAAGTACTATACGAAAAATACGTTCTACATGTACTTAACAGAACAGCAGTGGAAAGCATGTAGCATGAACAGCTGAATATATGATTTAAGGTGAATAATCGCTCTACAAAATGGACAAAAGTTAATATTTTAAATTTCAAGTTCAAGGATCACATCTACAAGTAGTTCTCGCTTTATTAATAAAGATGCCTTACTTACAGAAAAGACCATTATTTGTACCAAAAACAATCCTGAGTTTGTTTTTAAGTCGGTACCTACACATTAGAAACATAGCGCAGTATTTTTGTCGATGATATCGCAAAAAAAAAGAAATGCTTTTTTGGCAAAACGTTTTCTTGAAGAAGCTACTTTAATACGAACGAAAGGCCTAGTATGTCAACATTGTTTTAGAATGAATATAACATGGTTCTATCATTATCCTGTCAATAAATTGATGTTAGTATATCATTACATTCTATGTGATCCTGTAACTTCAAATGAACAACGATATTTCAAATTTGAATAATTTATTCGTTAACAAAACAAAACCATAGAATTTGAAAATACATTTCAAAAAGACAGCATGAGGCTATGACAACCTTGCTCTATTTTAAAGATTTGAAAGTTGTGCCCTCAATATGACTACCATAGGGCGTGTCTTCTTTAACTTTCTCTGACCGTCAGACAATTATTTCAGTTGATATATAAACCAACTTAATCCTTAAACTAGATGCAAACCACCCTAAGACGTTACGTCCTCACAGTTTTGTATGTTTCAAACTTTGTGTTGACAAGGTACTAAATTTAAACCTCCACATTCAAACATTTTCACACAATTCTATGTTAAAACGTTGCTTTTTTGTATACAGAGTGGCGTTAAGTCTTAAACTAAGCCAATACACTATTGTTCAAAGGTTACCTTTTGTTTGAAAACCGCGGTTAAAATCGCAAACAGATGGAAGCAGTTCTACTTGTTCTAACACATTTCCGTTATAAATACACGTCTCGTCATCTAAGCACAGGTTCATACCAACAGTAAGCCGGAAAGTATGAGTACTTGTTAGGTAATCAATTGTGATGCTAAAACAAGCAAAAATGAAAATTTAAAGTAACAAATATTTCATATTCAGTACCGATCATAATGACATGAATATAAACATTTCAAACCAGTCAAACATTTTGTTTATAGATGTTTAACACAAAAAATAATTAAATAGAGCAACAAAAGTTAATAACAAAGAAAAAATGATACGCGACAACTTGACGGTACATGTAACAATACATACTTCAATGTCACAAGGCCATTTAGCTCAACATGTACATTAGTTCCCAATTGTTCTTCCTCTAATATAATGGACTTCTGGTATCGCTCGATTTCTACTTCCACGCTCGGTCTACATTCATCTATATATATTGAAGTGTACAAGCTTCTTTGTAGAAAATCCACATAAAAGCAGCAGGAAAACCTGTCACAGTTGCTATTGACTGTACAGGAAAAGAAATCAAAATTGATACTACTTGGATTTACACCCGCACACTCTGAAAACACAAAAGAAACTAAATGAAAGGACGTATAACACGGTAAGGTGATAATTCATAATAATGTTGAATATTTATATTTCAATTTAGTAAAATCGCATTTCAAAAAAAGTTCATTTTTAAACAAATCTTTATAGGAATTTAAAGTAAAATGAAAATGATATGGATAACAATAATTCGTTGAACAAAATACAAATATTATGACTGAACTAATATTTATACCAGAATGAAACCCTTTATTAGTAAAAGAGCCCTGTCCAATATGACACTGGTCCTCTCCGATAGTCAGGAAGTTTGCAATCCCGATATAGTGCTCATAGAGTGAAGCTATATCTGACCCAGTCATCTCGGTTAAACTGTCTTCTAGTGAAGAAGTGAACTCCATCAGGGAAAAGTCTTGAACTATAAAATAAAGAGCGAAGGAATTGTACATAATGAATCCCCTGGCACAACGTGCCGGGATGAGCTCTTTGCCACTCATTGTCCGGCGTACGTTGTACGTCCGTTCACCATTTCCTTCAAACGAAATCTCCCCTGCAACAACAAGGCCAATGTTGATGAAACCTGGCAGGCATATTCCTTGCTAAAAGTTTTATTAATATTGTCAAAAACACCATTACATAACGTTCCTAGGTTGACATGGCAACAAATAGGAACATCAAAGACATTCTTCTCCAAAACTGCATGGGCTGGATCTTAGATATTTGATGTGTGGCACTGTCTAGTTGGCTTATACCAAGATTGTTTAGATTATGCATTGGGGTCAAAATTGGCCCACCCGGGGGTTATATGTTTTACATAGAAATACAAGGTAAACTTTTCTTATCAAAAACTGTTAGGTCTAGGGCTTAGATACTTGATGTGTACCATTTTTGGTGCTCTATCAAGTGCATTCAAAGAATGCCCGTGGGGTCATAATTGACCCTACTCCAGTGGTCACTTGTTTTGCTGAGACATGTATTTGTAAATTTTAGTTTAGTACCAAAAGGCAAGTTACAAGTCAGATAAAATTTGTTTTATTACTATATTTCATGCACTATTTCCAGTCTATTTGATATGGTTTTGTTATATACACTGGGGCAGTTTTATCATCTGAAATCAACGCTGAGTAAAAGACTGGCTCTTTAACAAATCAGAGAGGTAGTAATTAGTAAAACAGGTATCTCAAGGCCTGGTGACCATATTACAAAAAAGCCTAGAGTTTAGATATTAACAATGTAGCATAACCTAGTGGTCCTTTTACATGATCGTAAAATTATATTATGAGTCAAAATTGGCCCCGCTAAGAGGATCACTTGTTTCGTATAAATAGACTTATATAAGGAAAACTATTCTTGTCCAAAACCCAGAGTGTACATAGTTGTTGTGCAGCCACGCGCGCCTGGTTGTCTTCTACCAAAACTGGCCAAACTCCGGGAGTGATTATTTTACATAAACTTATTTACTAAAATTTTTAAAGTTATATTTCCTCAAAATTGCAAGGTCTAGAGCTTTTTTGGTATGTAGCATTGTCCAGTAGTCTTCTGCTTCAGATGTTCTACAAATGTAACTTTAGATCTAGGTCAACGTTGGTCCCACTCTTCCGATCTACTTTTTAGTTTGCAGAGCTAAATGTACTGTACTTTTTGTTATCTGCGACCTGTTTGTTTACCCTGTAGTATAGCCAATGGTAGCCAGGTGAGCGATATAGGGCCATCTTGGCCCTTTTGTTTGTGTAAATTGAAATAAATTATGTATACTGTGGAAAAGGTTTCTATCATTTGCATGGACATTATTCTTGTTACCATATTTTGAAATTTAACTAACACAAATAAAAATTAAAAACATGTGCCTAAAACATCTGATTAAACAACATATACATCCGACTGAATACCTTTATTCTTTTTTCAACACTGTTATTAGGGAGTTCCGGACAAAGTTTAAGAAAATAGTGGTTATTTGCACACATGCTAATATTTTGATAATGTATATTTCAAATATAACCTTGTATTAGTCTTCATACTATTGCTTATCAGGTCTTTTGTAATAAGTATTAATTTAAAAATACAAAATAATGTTTTACATGTAGATAAACAGTATGATTCGGTAAACAGTATTATTAGGACTTCTTTTTACAACCCAAACAACTGAAAATATCCTAAAAACTGGGCAGATATTCTTCTTACAATCCCACAAAATCGCCTGGTTTCTTACCATTACAAACAACGAATTATCAAATGAGTTTAAACTGAATAATAAATACCAGGAGATTTGTATCCGGATAAATTGCAACTTGGTTTTGATATTCGGAAGTCGTCAAGAATAGTTAGGCTATTTTCGCAAGAATGGGCTGAAAAGCATACGTTAAGCTGCATACTAACAGAGTACATGTTTGCACCTTTCAAGTCGATAACATTATATCTGAAAAGAGAAAAATAAATTATCATTATAACAATTTCACAGGCAAAATAAACATACAATGTAGCAACGACGACGACATAATGTTTTTTCTTTCAAAAAGTAATGCTCAATCCAAGCTATTTGCAAAATACCTTAACTGAATGAAACTTGATACCCGTGTTGACATCGGGCTGATCGAATTTGCCGGGTTGCATGAGCACCCTTGGAATAAATAAACAATATAAAGCTATTTATAAGTTTATACTTCCAACGTATACCAACTGTTTGTCATTTTATGATACCTGCGACATAGATACAATAAAGTATTTTGATATGAATATAAAATATACAGTCAATACTGTTAGTATTGTTTAGTGTTTATATTTAATGTTAATGTACTTCATAAAGAAAACATAACCACAAAATGCATTCAGACCTTAGTTTTAGAAGGCCAAGAAAGTCAATTGTTTGATCTATACCAAATGTATAATCAAAGAGACTCCAAGTCTTGGTGAATCTTTCAAATCCAGCAGTGAACATCATTTCACACTTGTCAATTTTTATAAATGTTGAAAAAGTCTTTGATAATTTATCAACGTCCACAATGCAAATGATTGTTTTACAGTCACTTTGAAACCGACATTGAATTCCACTTGGTAATGCAATGGGTGTTGTATCAGGCAAGCACTCTGTAACAAATACAAAAAGTGTTGTTACAGAACGACACACTGTTAATTGTTATAGTACAGAGAGACTCTATGTAGGCCTACGCGAAAAAGCATTTATAAAACTTCATATTAACACTAAAACCCTAAAATGTTTTACTAATTTGGAAAGTGGACATGGGCAACAGAAAATCAATTTGCAAAGTTTTTGAACATTGATACAAAAATATGTATCATTTATGTAATGAGTAAAACACATACACAAAATATAAACAAAAATATTACCATTTTCCCAGCCAGTGATTTTCCTTTTATATTGATCCGTATCCATGTATTTATATATTCCAAGTTCTTCAAGCAAAATGCTGGATATATCTGATGTCAAACTTTGGGTCTCCGTTATGTTATTTTCTATCAGCCATCCAGACAATGAAAAATCTTTGAAAAAAGAACAGATTTACATTTGCGTTAAAAATATCTTCAACGTTCTAAAACAAATGTTCCTGTAGAATTTCATCGTTAAAGTACCAGTTGTCGGAAGGTAAATGTGTCTATTTACATATGGGTACATCCTAATCATATCATATATTGAAAACATGAAAATGTTATTCCTGCAATACGATATCAAAACATCTCATATATAAATACCGCATTATATATAGAGACTAAACATTAAATTTTAAGTTTTAACACCAAAAAGAAAACATAATGGATACATAACAACTATAAAAGTGTTAAATTACTTTTTTTTCTGTGAAAAGACAATACGACATTAAGCAAAAGTATATCAGTCTGAAAAGAAATTAATTTCGAACATTTACTTTAAATGGTTTCACGAACATGGATAAGACCATGACTTTAACTCAAACTCATATTTTCAAGATGAAAACGATATTGTTAACTACTTTTGTCTAACAGTATTAAATACATATAAACCACAATTTCTTCACATATTTGCCATATTCAGGGCTATGCATTTTAATCATACGCATCAAAAGCCATGTACACTTAGAATATGGTCCATTCTGCTGTCATACAATTTTGTACATAATGCTTTTACATACAATTTGCTATAATAAAACATGTTTTACGGATGTTCACTCTTAAGTAATATAAATACAAATTGATTCAAATATACAGGCCAGTGATTAGCGTTCAAGGCCATTTTGATTTCGCAAAGAGCATGCTAGAAAATCAGTTTAACTGCACTCCTAGGATTTTCTCAGTGCATCCTTTAAAATCAGTTAGACATTTACACTTTTCCAAATGTGTTTAAACGAATAAACAGACAGTCTTCGATCAAAACGTAAACATATTTATTATGAGATTCATATTTATCTACTGATGAAAATATATCTCAAACACACATTATATATTTACAATATAAGTACAGTACTAAAGAAAGAAGCAGTCAATTAATTGATTTTTAAGCTTTGGGTAAAAAGTATATAAAGTTAAAAACATACTGTGATTTTATAGTCCAAACTGATTTTTTTTCAGGCAAAGAATTTCTTTATCATAGACATTTTTAAATGCCTCTATATACCTTTTATTACAAATCCTGTATCAAGCGAACATAATGGCTTCGAAATTCTGTGGTTGCTGAGAATTGGGATATCAATCAAGCAATTTCTATCGTCTGATAAGCAAACCAATATTTTGATATCTGCTAACATCATATTTTCGGCTTGTAAATCGAACATTCTGTACCTGAAATAAACGTACGTTGAAATGTACATGTACCAACCGATAAACTAAACGGTATACAATTGTATTCATAAACAATTTAGTTTGTCAAGTAAGTCTTAGGTAACACCGCCTTTGTTTGATTGACTTTACCATGAATACAATATACAGTAGTCCATCAACATATCTAACATACGAGGGTACTTCAAGTAATAGTGACAATAACCAAATATTTGGTTACATGTAATTACTTTCAATAACCAAAAATCTTACATAGACTCCTTTAATATAACTCGATGATTTAGTCTGTTTATAGTCCCGGTCGATCCCATGATTTCTTCTCAGGCTAAACTGCCAAGACCCAGTCAATATAACTCCTATCGCGTTCAACCACTGCCTTCCGTCTCGCGGGTAACTTTGTTACGTTGATACGTCTCGCCTTGCAGGCCACAACATATCTAATTTCATCTAAATCGACAAATCTGGTCCCTATCATTGGTTCTTTCACCTTAGGAAACAAGTCAAAGTCACAAGGGCTCTGAACAGGTCGGTTGTCATAATATATTCCCACCCATACCAGCCAATTACATGTAATGACGTCATATTTGTACCTTCGTGCTGAGTGGCGTTGTCTTGCTGTAGGCTGTGACACTCTTTAAGAAGCTATCTTCGCTCTAAACGTATCGCTGGTCTTTTCTTGCAAAAACTATTTGTAGTACTGTCTGTCAACTGTCCGCATAGTTAGAACAAAATGCGTCGACACAATTCTGTGGTTGCCAACGACCATAATTGCTAACTTTAAAGAACCCTCCTTGTTTGGAGGAATTTGGCCGGTCTAGGTAACATATTTCAGGTTCATATGACCAAACCCATGTCTCGTCCAGTTTTTGGTTAGAGGACGATTCGCCTTCATTTTCATATCGCCTAAGCGTAGAGCAAATATTCCGCTAGCTTCTTTAAGTTACGCAAATGAAACATTACCAATTTCCGACCCCGATCTACCACTTTAAATTCAATTTTAAAATAGGCGCATTGCTCATCGGTCATGACCGCTTAACGTGCGTTTGAATACCGTCATAATTTAATGATGTCGCGAAACATTCGAAGATTATAGCGTCACATTTAATTTCTAGAAGGTAAAATGTAATATTTACGCGGTTCAAGTTTTAATTGTGTCTCTTCAGTAGTTTTCAAATGAAATGATTATTGTCACTGTTTTTAAATGACCGTCATATCAAAGGACTAAAATGAGAAAATAACTAACCTTATTTGCAAGACGCCTTGTAACTGAAATGTCTTCCATACAGCAAATTCACTGGAGTCAAGAATTATGGAGGAATTATACTGCTCGATTTTTAAATTCAGCAGATTCAGGCAGAAATCCAAAGTAATGGAAAATTCAAAGCTTTTGTTTAGGGCACTGACATCGACACAGCAATGAATTCCAGTGCAGTTTTTGTTCGGTGTACACTTTACGAAGTCTGGCAGGCTATTGACAACTGTGTTAAGTTCGCTACAACGATCTAAAATTAAAAAGAAAATACTGTAAGGCAGTCCCAGTTATAGAATTTTTTCACACATAACGTATTACATTCCTTTTTCTGTTGCAAATACGGATCCCTGTCTTATTTCTTAAGTGAAGGTTTGATACAATATGTTTTATCACAAACATCAAGGTTTGCAAATCTAAACCGCCACAGAATACAATTAATACTTGTAATAAATACGTTAATTTCGTTCACTAGTATTAAGACATCCTATGTAAAGCTTCTAACGCAACTTACCAGTTGTGCTATCAACGGTTTCTACTGTCGAGCACTGGCTTGCTGACAAATATCTGTTCAAGTCATATTTTTCTAGAAGTTGGTCAATAACGTCTCTTGTCATCGAGTTTATATCGCTGTGGACTTCAGCAAGCCATCTCGTCAGCGAGAATCCTTAAATGTTTTACACACCTTAGCAAATACATGTCTTTCACCACGTGACTTTTTCATAGTAATATTAATAGTAATGAAGGAGTTGATAAGCATATAATAGAAATATATATTGTTACTTTGCAAACGGAAGCCATAAATGTCCATTGCGAGTGCTATATTTCTTTACCTAATAGACTGTCTAAATATATACGATTATGCAAAAGAGCTGTCTGACTCAACTGAAATTTATGACAAAATAAGTCCTACATATACATATATATGTATTTAACTGTATGATACATTTTCGAAATGAAGTTCAGCAAAATGGCTCGTTAAAACGTTGTACATTTTAATTTAAACATTATGATATTCAAAATTCATGTAGGATTCCGCGGCTCTGTTTCAGCCAAACGTCATAACAAATTTTATCTACCGAACCGACTGATATCTGAGACAAAGCAAATTTTAAAGGAATATAATGACTACAATATTATACCCGGTATTCTGAAGCCTGTGCCAAAAGCACAGAAGACTTGTGGAACAAAATCGTCTAGAACAACTGTGCTAAAAACACATGGACCATCTGATTCAAAGCAAATGTCAATTCGAGCGTTGACATAGAATCCCAAATCATCCTCTTCGATTTTGAATCTTGAAATGAATTTGTTACAGTTTAATAACAGCTACTCCAGCATGCATTTTAGCATCGATGATGTAATAAACCAGTTAATAAAAAGTAATAAAAGTTGTATTTCATATTAATGAACTAGAATTGAAATATATGTTTATCGTATGATTTTTAAAAAATGTTTGTTTCTTTTGTTGGTATTTTGGGATAAAATTTAATTGTTTTATAAGATACATGTAAGATATATGATCAAATAACATACATTAATCTGAAGGCTCCCAACAAGTACAATTTGGTTTCTTCTCCTGAAATAGACAGGAATATATAAATTCGAATAGATGCTAATATTGAACCAATTATTACTTTATGCTCAGGTATTGGGTAGCGTATGGCAAAATAAAAGTACTCCATTTACGTATCCAACATACTGCTGCAGCATTCGTTTTAGTTATTTAGTTAAAAGTTGGAGCACAGCTACATAAATCAAATACTTATAAGAAGGAGCAGTGTCAAGAAAGACATTAGTAAATATTAATAGATGGTTCACATAAACATACATAAAGGATATATGTTTATCAACAACTGTATGGAGAATCCGAACAAATGAACTTTCAGGGAATAAATAATGGGACTCTTTGGGTAAGAAGTATTGATATTTGTACAATTATTCCAAAGACTGACTGTTCCAAAGCCTACAATTATACCGAATGTGTAATCCAGAAGCGGTGTCGAGACCGTATAGCGTTCAATTTGCAATTCCAAAATGTATGCACATACATCTAAAGAAAGTTTAAAATGTATTGCACGTGAAAGAAGGTCTAAATCAATACAGCATTCTATCCCAGTGCAATAGCTAGGCATAAAGCACGAGACAGTGTCGGGGAGAGTTGGTAGAGTAATATTCGACTGGCAATCTGAAACGAGAATTAGCACAAATTAGAAAAGCTGTCTAAACTTGGACTGTTTATTAGCAAAGCAATGCTATTCACTCTCATTTACTCTAAACAAAATTGTTGTAAATATTGAGCTCGTGTATTTTATACATATCCGAGAAGATGAAAACTGACTTTAAACAAATATAAAATGAACATATTAACCGCTTGTTGTTTTTAATGTCTTCATAGCAACACTATTTACCTGAATGCCATCTTAGCTCTGATGGGTAAAATGGTTGATTTCCGAGATCACATTGTTTTTCATTCATGTAATCCATCAACCCTGTCTCTTTCAGGAAATTGCTGATCATTTCCGGTAAAATTTGTTGCCCTTTACTCATTCCATTATCATTCAACCATGTGTCAAGAGAAAAATCTGAAAATATAAATGTGTCTAGAATTATTCAAACAAGTGCTCTTAAGTGTCGTTACTTTAGAACGCCGCCAGAGAAAAAAATGTAACAGTAATATTATGTTGCATATACATCGTGTGTTCAAGTCGAAAGAAACACTTCTTTTCATATCATTTTGTTCGGTATTTGTTCTTATGGCAGGTATTACAAGCCTTATTTAACCTTATATGAAATTTAATTACACAGACGAACGGATACACAAGTTGATGGATACACAGAAGGTTGGATACACAGAGGGATGGATACACAGACGGTAGTCCGCTCTCAAATCCCGCTCTTACTTGTCCGTCATATATCTTTTGACCATATTAATACTGGTAGAGCTAGATGGCAATAGAGGTGTACTCACCGATGTAACATGTAGAATTGTAGATTGTGGGGTTGAAATTGACTCTAACATTATATTGTTAATGGACAGTGTTTATGCCTGTTCTTTCAAGGTATTCGGAAAATCTGTTCTCAACGCATAAACGCAGTTTTGTAGACAGATAGACAAAGCCACAAACCTCTGGCTTTTTACAGTAACTATTATCGAACAATATATCAAATAGGAGTATAACTCGTCCACAAATTA
>JAFMSR010000004.1:35757668-35901764 GCA_022818135.1 Saxidomus purpurata
AAAGCAAAGGTCAACAGTTTCTACTTACAGAAAAATTATAATTTCGTTTGTTAAAATATTGTTATGAAATATTTATTTGTATTCAAAACAATAAACTGGTTCTAAGATAATGTACAGTAAGGTCGATACATATATCTCATTGCTACATGTATACAATTAAACAAACATGTGACCTCAGAAAAACCATCTTACAAATTTGATTGTAACATTTCTATCTTTAGATGCACGAAAAGTTGTATCAGGTTCCCATTTCATTGTCAGTTTGTAAAAAAATACATATAAGCTTTCAATTCAGGATTTGCCAAACGAAACTGATTTATAATGTCCTTGCAATTTGTTACTCACTGCAGTGCTGTAGTCTCAAAATGTATGTGAACAAATTCGCATACTTACCCCATGCATAATTCAGTAAAGAGATGTTCAATTTAAGACTATCTATTCCAACAACCAATCGTTGTTCGCATGCATCAAAGAGCAATACTAGGTGAAAATTTCGTTTAAGCATATCAACGTGTAGGCAGCAATCAATGCCTGTGCAAATTTCAGGGATGAAACAACTGATGTCGTTGGAATCGTATTGACGCTCCATATCCAGAGGACAATCTGAATGTATTGGTTTAAGTTTTACATGTTTGTATGATTTGTTGGTACTTAAAATGTTTGAAAGCTATTATTTATACAAGACAGTTATTCGCAGAAGTTAGAAAGTTTTAGCATTAAGCCAAAACTAAAATTTTACGAGGATACGCTCCAATTTATGACTTTTTTATATTCATATAGAATATATTTTTAATAGAAAACATCACTATTTTAGAGTCTTAAAATTGTTATTTCGTTAAAACATAACATTAAAATAGTTGATATTTATGGAAACTGACTATCAATATTTGAAATATTGAAAACATTGAATGTTGTGACAAGGCAGTTTGTAAATTCGAAATTGTTTTTCAGCCATCCCTAATTTGAAGTTGTATTAGTATCATACAGCTTATCCAGCCACTGTCACTGTATGGATAGTCGTCCAAATGACATTCATCGTCTTCAAAGTACTTTGATATTCCTAGTTCGTTTATAAGGCGAGCTAGAGCCACCCTCGGCAAATCTTCGATATTTGCGAGACCATTTCCGTCCAACCAAGACGCTACAGAGAAACCTAAAATAGCAATTAACGTAAAATTGATATATTTTCTTCTAAACCAGAGGTAACTTTTAAGTTTCCATTTCTTAAGACGAACTCGTTAATTACTATTTACTACTTACAACTTAAAAAACGCAACATTTTAATAAGTTTTGATGCAAAATCATTGACATTTAAAAATGAAATTCTGCTTAAATTTTGTAATGAACTTCTTGAATAAAACTACAGAATGATATAAAGCATAGTGTTCTTGAATTGTCAAAATTACACTTGAAATTCAACAAGTTATTCATCAAATCCCTGGTTGCGTTTGTAAAGTTTGTTGTCTATATTATTACCGGCATGCAAGTTGTAAATTGTTATTCACAGGCTTTTATTTTTCAAATACTGGTGCATACCAGGTACAGAGAATCCAACATCCCAGTTGCACAGAGGTTTGGGAATCAATACTTCATCAAGAATCTTCACAGAACGTTCACAGCTTCCATCTGCCTCTAAGCAAACAGCTAACTCAGCAGTGACGTTGAACATTTTCTTTTCTCTATTATCGTAAATTTTCAACCTGAAATTAAAAGCGCATCAAGATGTAAAGTAGTGATATGAAGTGGCCCTAACAAAATCCTTGCTTTAAATTTTTTATCATGTATACTAGGTTTTATAAATTTTATATGTTGATAAGAATCTTAAGTTGAAAACGCATAATAAATCAGACGTGTTATAAAATAAACAAAACAGGTAAATAAAACAACTGTACTTATCAACATTAGATGCATTAGCTGTTAAAAGGTAGGCTCCACTTACGTGATTTTCAACACTCCAAAAATGTCCAAAATTGTTTCTTCTCCTACAAACAGAATGGATGTTTCCATATTTCACCACAAAGTACATTCATGAAGATTCATTTAAAACACCATGATTTAACCTATTCACTGTAGTAACGTTTTGTTTTTCCAACTCATTTCTAACATTTAAAATGGAAAATAATACATTTATAAATTTATCTGGAATATCAATTCGTCCAAATAAGTATTAGGCGGGAAAGTGTAACAATTGGTGAATTCAAACAGAATGTAACAAACTAATACATACCAAAGGTATAGTCGACAAGCGACTTCTGATAGGTCAGCTTTTCAATAGCAGCTTTCAAAGAGAAGTCACAAGCGTCAATATTGAATGAAAATTGAAAATTTCGTATTGGACTGATGTACATGCAACACGTATAGTTCATGCAGTCACTCTCAATATTGCAACTTATACTGTCAGGAAGATCTGGCACTTGTATCGATGATGGACATTCTGAAAAATTATAAGTAAAATGTAGTCTATAGCAGCAAAATATGTATTTTAAACCAAAAAGCCGTAACCAATACATGTAGTTGTTACCTTATGCCCTTTATAGGTAAATGTGATATGACACTAGAAAGCAAACTTAAATTGCCCAAACCATTTAAAAAACTATCTATAAATAAAATACCTGATATCCACCCATTGCTAGACGTTTCAACTGTGCAGCTTGGTTGCAGTAGGTACTGTGTCATACCAAGCTGCTCGAACAACAGTGAAAGGAGTGTATCATTAAGTTGATTGGAAACTTTCCCGGCTGCATTGTCTAACCAGGACTTAAGTGAGAAACCTACAAAAAAATATATGTATTGTCTTTTTTCTGTAGTGTCAAACAAACAATAGTTGAATTTTAAAGGAACAATGAAATTGATTACAAGAACAAAAGATGGGCTACAAAGGCTTCTATTTACTAGACAAAGGATTTTTTTTATCTTTATCTCAATTGAAAAAAACATGGCGGACACGTAATTCCGTTTAAATATACATGTCATATGAAGCAATTGTTTTTATACTAGTTTGTACTATACTAATTAGTATCCATCCATACATCAATAAGTTTGCTATTGTTATATCTCAGATATTTATGTGAAATCCTTATATTTGTTGTTGATAGTTCCCTTTAAGATGTTTATAAAATGATGTCTCATACAAATACAAACCTTCATTTATTTCAACGATAATTGTTGGACACATCAAATTCCCCTTTTCTTGAATTTTAAAATATCGCCTCTACCTAACAATTTTCGTTACAATAACAGTTACATGTGTTCTTATGGTCAATGATTTCTCGGAACGTTATACATGTAAATACGAGGTTTCTGCTTGCATAACGTTGAATATCAGTGTTTTTTTGTAATTTAAACACTTTTGGCATACATGTACATATAAATCAAATACAATGTATAAACATACCACTGAAGTTGGAAGCTTCCATCGGAGTTACAAAATGGCTTTGGCAGAAGAACGTCGTTCATAACAATAGTGTCAAACAAGCATTCCCTTGAGTCCACACAAGCAGTTATTGACATGGACACCAGAAACATCTTGCTTGATGGAAGGTCTGCAACTGAGTACCTTTAAAGGGGGCGATAAAAATGCTGTAACGGTTTCATGTATAAAGAGAAGTAAAGATGTATAACCGATTGCAGTTTTATGCCAAGTTCGTGTGCGTTCGTCAATGTATGTGCGTTCTTCCTGTTCTCTTAACACTCACTGACAAAGTGTGTGATAACGCACTAACAGTTCAGTTTATCAGCATATACTAAATCCGAAGCTAATATTTTCAGTTTAACATGAACATGAGGGTTTAAACAGATTTCTTTAAAGCGCTGCAGGATAACAACTACATGCATATGTCATTAGGGACAGTTACTAGAGTACATATTTTATAATTACTCCCGTATGTTATCCTATTGTTAGTAGTGACTGCTGATTAGTTAATTCTTTTTAATTCAAAAACAACTTACACTACAGGTAACATAAGGCACAATAAAGCTCACACTTACTCAATAGTGAAAACGCCACCCATACTTATGGTTTCTTTGGAGTCCCATTCGTAATCAAAAAGTGATACCGTCAGTTGTAAAGCTTCTATTCCGACAGTTAAGCGGTAGTTGCAACTGTCTATGTCAATTTTAGCACTGACTGAACGTTTGATTAGAGGCACATGCAGACAACAATTTACGGCTGAACAACTAGCAGATATGTGACATTTCAGTGATCCTGGGAGAAGCGATAACTCGGCCGTATCCAATTTGGCGCAGTCTGAAACAGATACAGATATACATATGTTTCATTATTATCAAAATATTTCAAACAAGATATACCTTCGATAAATGTTATATATATACAATAAATTATTCACAACTTTGGCTAACAGTATAGTAACAAACTATTAAAACCAGGAAACATAAACAAAACACGATATATAGATAACGGGATACCATTTGTCCATCCTTTGTCGGTGGAATATGCATGGATACATTCATCACTATTAAGGAATTTCATTACTCCAAGTTTTTCAAGTAATTTGTCTGCGACGTATGAATCCAACTGATCTGTTAGAGTTTCTCCGATAGATCCAAGGTATGATTCTAGATCAAAATCTAAAATATATCAAATTAAAAAAGTAGAACATGAATTCTGAGTGAAAATTAAATGAAATGAATCATTTCTAGTTTAAAAGTCGCGCGGAGAATAATAATGGACTAGACTTAGTCATTTATAAACATACTTGATTTTCCAGAACGACTAATTATATATTTTTTGAAACTCAAATGAATTATAACACGACTCATCTCAAATTCTAACTCGACATATTATCAACTTGTACGTTTTAAATGCACTTAATTAAAAATTATTACGTAAGAATCATTGAACGTTATCAAAAATTTAACTTTAGTAATTTAGTCATTCTAGCTTGTGATTTTATATTAAGAAGGTGTCGGATGGTCATGTTTATCCCTTAAAATAAAAAAATGACAGTCATGTTTCGTTAAGCATAATTGCATTAGTTCTTTAATCTTGACATTTTACCTTTTAGTCTTTAGTTTTTTTTTCTTTAGTCAATCTTTGTCCTAGAACAAGTCCTAAGATCTTTCTTGGAGCGCTCTTGTCATAAATGCCCAAGAGATTTTGACTTTTTCCCGTTATAAATCTTCCGTCAAGGCAAGCGTTGGTTGCAGCGGTTTTAACACATCGATGACGTCACAATCATGAGTAAATATGCATTATTGTTATACAATATGATCCGTTTACCTGATCATAGCAAATAAATAATAACATAGCTGTTTTTGTGCTATGAAAAGTATATCAAATAGAAACTAAGATGTTTGCGCAGCATAAATGTACATGTTTAAGCTTAACATGTAGTGTGATAGAAGTAAGTGCTACAATTTCCCGCCTATAAGTGTACAAACGGTTTCTCACCGTTTTACAATTTAGTACCTTGCAAAGTTATATTCCAGTTGCAGCCATGTTTTGGAATCCGTTTGTTTTTGAAAATGTCAATTATTTGCTCACATGAGCTGGATTCAAAACACACAGTCAGCTTCAGATCAACGAGAAGTTGTTTTTCAGCTTCTAGGTTCTGCACTCTGTAGCTGAAGTAGGAATTGCACTCGACTTGTAAATATACGTGTAGAATGTTTAATGTGATCGAACACACAGAAATATAAACCATTGCACAAGAAATATGTCAACTAGGTATTGTTAAAGACGAAGAAAAAAAGCGTTTGTAAATCGTAAGACATGATGCATGTGGCATGTTTTAAAGCATACATGTACAATATAATTTGCAGCAGAAAATATCTCTGTAGATAACAAATGTTTTAACGAGTCTCTGTGTCATAGTTTCTATCTTTGATTTAGCGTTATCAAAATTTAGTTGTAGTTTGGCTCAAACATTTCTATGATCACACTTTTTAAGTATCCTATCTTGCTTTATTTTGAAATAGTATAATGGGATGATGCACTACTTCCCCCTTTCCTTTGCCTGTAATTTTCTCAAAAAGAGTAAGTCACAACATGAACAACGGAAAATGGCAAGAATGTAGGAGCTTTTTTGTAGACAGGTGTTTTGGGGTAGTTCCTAGTCTACTCGCTATAGAATGACTTGTTAACTTGGCTGTAAGACTTAATTGTTTTGCCGAAAATGATAGAAAATATATTCGAGTAGTAATAAGGGTGTGCATTTACAATAGAGCACAAAAGTGTCATTTCAGCTTGAAAACATTAGATATAAACCAAGGTGGATAGAAAACCTCACAAACCTTAAGGAGAGTACTCCAAACAATGATACAGTTTCAAGAGTCCCCCATTTGTACTGAAGTAATGATATTTCCGTTCCATAGTTTTCTATTTTAATTGCAAACTTATAGGAACATGTATCAATAGAAACATGGAACAGAAAGGACCTCCGTAAAAATGGAATGTCGAGACAACAAGAAATCCCAGAGCAGTAATCCGGAACATGACACGTCATATCAGTTGGGAGGGTGACGTCTAAACTCGTTCCAGGACATTCTGAATTAAAAAAGATTAATGTAAAATGTTTAAAAATAACCAGTTCGAGGAAACATCTACATCTATATTTAATATTAGATCGTTAGAGAATAAGTCAAGGTACAGGAACATATATCTCAAAACATTTATGGTCAGTGCAGCTTCACTTGCTCAATCAAAATGTTTAAATTTACTTGACAGTTATTACACTTTCCGGGACAGTACTCCATACATCCTGTAAGTATGTTTTACAAATGTCTATACGTACAAAATGACATCGTGGGTATTGTATTTAATTGTACTGCGGATATAAAGTATAGCGTATTCATTTACAAAGGCGAAAGGATACTTTAAAGTATACAAACGATAATATTTAAAATAGAAATGTCACTTACCATTATTCCAACCATCCCCAGAATTAACAAAATGAGTTTCTCCCCGAACACACTGTTCCTCCATCAGATAAACCTCAATGCCAAGTTCGTGCAAAAGTTTCTCTATAACGTATTCTTTCAAAGCGCTACTATCGGATTGAATGCCTTCAGAATTTAACCAGTTCACAAGCGAGTAATCTGCAGCAAATAGTAAATATAAATCATATGGAATAAAATGATTTCAGATTCATGACGACATAAATGGTTCAGTTTATATCATGTTTTATCAAGTAAAAATGAAAATAATAGCGTCTTGATTATGCATACATGTAGTGCGACGTTTCATTAACGACACTCAGTTCAGCCGACATAAAACGCCTGTTTTGCATTCAAAGTATTTGTCTTTAACAAATATAAGTATTTCATAATAGATAACATCTATAACAGACAATTTAACAATTCCATCAAGGAGGAGATTAACAGATGTCATACATTGAAATAAGTAAATATTATGTTTGTAGACGTGCTTTTTGGGTCAACCGTCGTCGTCCGATGTATAAAGCGGTACAATGTACGACCCGGAAATAAGTAAACTTAAAGCAGTTCGTGATTTAATACAACATGATCAATCTGAAATATCTTAGAACCATAGGTCATTTTTCTAAAATTTTACAAACATCCATACCATCCCATACCCCGATAGCCAAAATCGCATTGTTCCTTCAATTGTGTAAAACCATTGCCCTTCAATGCTTTATTTAGATTTTACCCACTATATTTAGTTCAAGAAACAGTCTGAAAAATTATTAATTCGAGATGTGGTTGCTAGAGTGTTCACAATTTTATCTGTTGACTTAGATCTGCATAAAAAGCAAATTAAAATTGCCTTAGAGACAAACATTTTGACAACGGCGATCTAAAAGCTCGCCTGGTGCATTTCTAGCTGATTTGATGGTAAATACGATTTAGCTTAATCAAATATCAATGTTACATTCATAAATGTATAACTTAGATGAAATCGATATCTATCGTACTAGGAGAGACCGAAATGTACCAACCTGAAACTCGACTATGTTTGCATTATTTTGAAGCACATAATTTGCTGTTGAAAAGAACTGTTGAAAATAGCAGTACCTTTGATATTGTAACCCTCATTCCAGTTGCATAAAGGCTTCGGTATGTATGCATTTGAAAAAACTGGTGCAACGAACATGCATTCGTTCTGTTCAAAGCACACGCTCACATTCAGGTTAACAATGAACTGCATTTGGCTCTGTAGATCATCAACTTTAAAACTAATGAAAAATTTATACCCATATATTTATATTGATAAGGTTATACTTCAGCTTTAATTTTGATAAGCGTGTATACAATATAAATCTGCGTTAAGGACTCTATTTTCAAAACAGACTTAGCAGTACATTAGAAACTACATGTACCAGGTGTAACAGATACATGTAATTTCTGAAGATTTGAGAGCATTACAATGTATCTTACAGACTGGCAAAGATATAGTCATTTAAAATCACCTATATTTAAAAGGAAAGAAACATGACGTCATGAATGGCATAACAAGTATTTTCTATAATAATCGAAAATTTTGTGACATCTTTATAGGAAGTTGCTGTCAAGAAATGTTATGTTCTTTACATAAGAAGACCATGCAAGATATCATGATTTCCACATATTCTAATTGCATGAATAACGTCCTTTAGCTCAGTTCTCACAAGACGTTACTTGCGAATGCATGTACGTATGTATATTCTAAAAAAAATCGCAATTTTTTGGCAAGCAATTCATCTGTTCGATTTTCTATACCAATAACAAAATGAGTTCTCCGTGATTCGTGCTGTTGAGCGATACCATATTTGTTAACAGGATACAAATGCTGTTATAAAATTAATCGGACTTAAACACGTTAATTTAGAAGTAAATGGGTTAAAATCATTGCAAAAATAAACACAATTACATATTATACAACGTAACGACTTTGTTTTACTTTTTAAATCAGATTTAGTCTGCGATACTTGAAACCAACATTATTTCCATATATCATTGTTATATGGCTGGAGAAAACGTTTGATGTCTGACAATTCATACAAATATTAGTGTAAAACTGCAAGTGGTAATGACTTTTCAATTCGAAATACTTACTCAATTCTAAATACTCCCAACAGGACGAAATGATGTACTGTCCCTTTAATCAGAAAGAAATATCATAAAAAATACCTTGATTGTATGAATAAATCAACCAGTTTTCAAAACGACAGAATATATTAAGTTAACAAGGATATACTAAACTGTGTCGTTATCATTTGAAGTAACTGACCGCATGACAAAGACACAATTGTTACGTAATACGATCATTAAATCATAATTTGTTCGGGGCAAAACAATTCGTGTTTGCAGCGAACACACTTCGTAACGGTTGTTACAATTTGCCAATAATCGCGCATACCAAAACTGTGTAACTGTTACTAGTTAATAATAAAGGCGCATACCAAACTGATAATTTAATAAGGAAATATTCTCCTCTAGTCTTTCGATTCCGATTGTTATCTTGTAAGTGCAGGCATCTATCAGAAACTTTGCCTGGATAGATCTTCTGAGAAGAGGTACGTAAATGCAGCAGTCTAACCCGGTACAAAAGTCCGGGATGTGGCATACAACATCATCCGGTAGTATAGGTAAAGATAGTGTTGTATTGCAGTCTAGAGAAATAGAGACAAATTCTACAAATACATGCATGTACAAGTTTGTTGTGTCAAGTTTTATATTTAATTTTATGTCCAAAAGCAGAAAAGAACAGCAATAATTCAAAGTATTCTTAAATGTATTTAAATATTCATGAAGATAATAATTTAGTAGTTTAATCACAAATAGTAAATCAAAATTCCTTACCAGTGAAAAAAGCTATTATCAATATGTAGTATATATGTCATTATCAATGCCACATTCAAATTACTGTCAAAGGCATTTTCAGAACCGGGATTTTGAAGCAGAGTATCGATTTAAGCCGTTGCAAGACTGTTCTTGATTATCATGGCCGACATCGTAAAGTTTGCCAGGTATTACAAAGAAATATAAAATAATCGTAATTGGCACTTATTTGTAGTTCAATGTCTCCTACATTTGAAAGCACCAAGCTTTTGTTGAAAACAGTTTTTCACTTATAGTATCATAATAAGTTCAATCTCTAAATTTCAGCAACAATATGGTTACGTTAGTGATCATAAAACGTAAGCAAATTGTTATGGTTGTTGTATTTTTTTTTCATTTTTTTTTTCCTTTTTAAGTGTATGTCTTCTCTTTTGGTGGGACATAATATTGTAGGCACTACTTTTAGCTGAAAATTTATTTAAACCGACTGTAAATCAGTGAAATATTGAGGAAGTAAATGAAATGAGTCTTTCGTTTGCAGTTACAATACCAGCGATTTACCGGTCCTTACTCCTGCGTTCTATCTGTAAACCTGTTTGTGGCCATAGTTCCAAAAGTTTGTTACTATTTACTGTCATCGTAACTACATATGGACGCTGTTATTGTTTTACAACACATGCAACTGATTTGAGCCGATAATAAACTATTGATAAATGGTATTTCCAATGAAGATTCTATTCAATACTCGTCACATAAAGTTGTACTTAATATGTTGACAAATAAATAATTACATGTTTTATCTAGTTCGGAAAGTAAAAGCAAGGACTTTAAAGTCCTTTAACAGGCATAAAAATAACTAAAGATAAAATTGGATATAGCAGGACTTTTACGCTCAGAAGAGTCGTTGAATCAGGATGGTCCATGATTATTAATGCAATCACGTCGTCCTATCGTAAATCGTTCGAGTATATTTACCCTTTTGACGTCACATCGTAAAGTTATATTGTCCAAAGTTTGAAAGAATATATGGTAACAAGATTCTAAAATACGTTCCATTTGAGAATAGATTAGATATATAGGTAAGTGTAATTTCCCCATATTTAATTTTAGGCACTGCCTATATTTAGCAGATCTATATTCTTTTGAAATACCTTAAATTATGCTTTCATATGAACGTAAAATGTCTATCGTGTAATAAATGCAATGTGAAAGCAACAACCTTCGGCAAAAACTGATTTATTTTACCACAATCAATCAATATAGAAGCTTACTGTAATAAATCGTATCCACCCTTTTATTGTACAACAACAACTCTAAATAGATTATTGAATTGTTTACGGTACTGCAACATACTTTAAACCGCTGATTTTATCGATAATGACTAAGAGTATACAGCTGAAACTTTTAGGTTAAGTTATAATACTTCCAAAGTACATATTATTTATATTTTGAGGCTATTTAGTTTGACATCAGTTATAAAGTGTGCGCCTTTAAACAATTTTGCTTATTAAATTATGTCTACAACATTTAAAGAGCTGCCGTCACAAAGAGTGTTAATACCTGCACAAAAGAAGGGTACTTACTACTGGACCTTAAACTCCAAAGACCTTTTTTTGACTTTATCCAATAATACCATTTACATGTATAATTGTCCTTACAGTCTAGGACGTTCATTCAATACTTGCCAAAATATCTCTGGACATATCTAGACAAATTCTAAAATCTCAGTCAAGTTTCATAACATGTCACAATGAACGAAGAAGACTTAGGATATATATGGTGTATAGAACCATACCACTTTTATATAACTTAATTCTCTTAAGTTATTCGTCTACAAAATTCGATTGGATTAAATGTTTGAAATATGAATTAAATAAATAATAATGAATTCATGTCAAATGCCTTTAGAGTATCGTGTGACGAACGTTTAAGTGTTGCCTAATTGAAGAAATTAAAATTACCATAACTCTGTTTTAACGAGCAAATGATCTATTATGTTTTTTTGAACCTGGGTAAACCAGGTTTCATGTAGTTAAGTTTAAAAATGTATTTTCTAATAAATCGACAACATGTTACAACTAAAAACGAAAAAAGTATTTTTTCATTGTTTTTCACAGCATTATTTTTTGATAAAGACGCATTTACATTTGACATCTAGATGCTTAAAAGGCCAATTATCAAAGGGCGGACAAACACTGATCATTAAAGGTCCCCCTGAGCTTAACATTTTCGGGCAAGTGATACACAAATATAATAATATATGTATGTTTTGTACTTCAACTATATGATATGGATATTCTTATGATATATATGATTTAATATATGCAATGAGTTTTGAAAGAAAATGGATAATAATATCTAACTTTTTATATTGAAATCCATATCAAGATTGCAGATCGGTATTGGTACCATGGCATTGGTGAAGATTTTCAGGTCCAGTTGACAGGCTGTTCTCACATCCATACATACTAACAGTGAAAGGTTGACTATGAAGTATTTGTCTGTCTTTGAAATCTTATATCTAATTAAAATATAAAAGGCATTTTATTGAATGGCTTTAACAAATCAATGGACACTGCTGATGTAAGAACACGCAAATTAAGTGAAATACAATTAGGCGTTATCGGTGTAAACACCGAGAAAATGATTCTGAAGGAAAAAGTCTATTTAGCCCTCTGGTGACCATAAACCAAAATATAATTGATAGACATACAACTAAACTTTTGGAGCAACATGTATTCAATTTGAAAAAAAAAATTTAAGAGAAATGATTTAAAATTAAGTAAGTATTGCCTGTTAACATATGATGTTAGAGAATGAATTAGTTAGATCATACCTTCACTTCTTAATTTATTAACGGTTCAGTATTGCCTCTGTCCCTTGTCTTTTAAGACCTGCAATACGATACAAGATAAATATTCTTCCAAAACATTTCTTAATTCGGTAATTTCATATTTTTTTAAATTGCAAGATAGTGATAAGCATAAAATCTGACTATAATGGTACAGTAAACTATAGATTACAATATATACATTTGAGCCCTGGTTTTGATATCTAAAGCAAAGCGAGAACAACCCTTTATATTTTAGTCAAATAGATTCAAAACTTGCAATGTCACTAATGCATGGACGATACCAACCTAGAGTTAACAAATAGACAAAACACTCTTGTACGTACCCCAAACGTAATCTAGTATC
This sequence comes from Saxidomus purpurata, assembly GCA_022818135.1. Taxonomy (NCBI): domain Eukaryota; kingdom Metazoa; phylum Mollusca; class Bivalvia; order Venerida; family Veneridae; genus Saxidomus; species Saxidomus purpurata. The sequence continues at coordinate 35,770,604 of JAFMSR010000004.1, forward strand.
GGTATATCAAAGTTGAATGTTTCAATTTCTCCAGATATTGTAAAATTGCAGAAGTCGATCGAAAATTCTGCGTGGAGTGTCCTTCTTATATAATCAAGGTCAGCGCAGCATTCGATTGCTGTGCACGACGATGAGATGTGACAGACTGCTGTTTCTGGCAGCGTCGGTAAATCAATGTCAAGTTCAAAACATTCTGTGTAAATTCAAATTGATCGTAACAATAACTGTGTGAGTTACCGGCTCTATTGAAAATTACATGCATTTTATTTGAAAATGTATTGATATCATATACTGTAAATTGGGTAATTTTCGCTTGACGTACTTATACTTATCGCGAAAGGATAATTCTCCAATAGTACATCTGTAAAAGGAATCTTTCGCGAGATTTTTAAACTAGCGCATTGCGAAATTTCGCAAAAAATAGAATGAAATCATTGCGAATACGTCCCAATTTACAGTACTTGAAATCGTTTTCGTTAAGAAATATTTACTCTCGTCTGAAGTTGTTTAAAAAAGCATCTGTAAGAAAAAAGAACATCATTCGATTGTCTTACTAAACAATGAGTCATGAAATATAAGGACATGCTTTTACGAGAGCTTTTATAAATCTATTTTGTCAATTTCTAAGCAAAATACAAATAACGATGAAAAATCTAATATCTTATAAGTGGAGGTTTATATACCATTATTCCAATTGTCAACTGCGTTAGAGTATGATTTATCTGTCAACTGGCATGGTTCATCTAGGAAATGTTTGTCGAGTCCTGTTATTTCAAATATAAAACTAATCGCGTCATCCCAAAGCAAATCAGCTGGTGATATATTACCAAGCCCGTTGTTTGAAAGCCATGTTTGCATCGAAAAGTCTGTAAGTTAAAGTCATATGATAAAATCTGCTCTGAAAATAACATACCTTTAGTTAAACGAGGTGAGCAGATGTACAAAAAGCAAAACAGTCCATTTCGAAGTTAAATTTGTCAGTTTCATGCTTCAGTTATTTTGCATTATTTGACATAGGGTATTAATAACCATCTATGTTCAATAAGATCTGAACGAGTTTTCATTTATTTATCCGGTCTTAAACAAACGTGTCAATAAATCTGTTTTTTTTACAAGAAATAATGCTATTTGAAAAATATGTCCGAGACAATACCTGTTAGACTTAGATGCATATCACATCCAGGCTGGGGCACTTTCGTACCGTCCATGAGAATTTCCTCCAACAAACATGAGCCATCTTTTTCCATACATACTGCCACTTTTAGATTTATGATGAAAATCTTTTCATTACTTGGTTTCTTTATGGTATAGCTACAACAAATAAATGCATAGCATATGGATAGGCATATTATATATTGAAAGATTGCTACACATTAGCTGATTACCTATAATTTAATTTATACTAATTCATTAAGTCTCAATTGCAAAAGAAGTTCTTACAACTTAGATTAAACGCTCTCGAGACTCATTCCAGATGGAATCAACCTCGATGAGAGAGAGAGGCAATGTGGAGTTATTTGTGTCTTGCCTACGGATACTACCGACATAGCTATGGTGGGGATCGAACCCGGGACCCATCGATCCTGAGGCGAACGCGCTATCACTGCTCCGCGACGGCTTATCTATGTTCAATAAAATCTGTTATAATTGTTAGTTGCATGTTTAAGATTATATTGTAAAACCTCACATCTATTGCCATTCTTACGGAATAAATAATCCAAAATGGAGCAAGGCCATCTATAACTAATTATAATTAATTAATAATTCTTTATTAAGTGATAGTTCTTTCCATTTGGTTGACAGACCAGACACATTTACTGCATATTTAGCTTGCCCTCGCAATTTGAAGTCTACTTGAGCAATGGCTAAAACACCTTAGTATGTAGTGCAATAAAATTATTTCATCTATGCTATATGCAGTATTTTTAAAGCAATACACGTCAAACTTACGTGAGGCGGATGATATTCAATATTGTTACTACCTCTGTTTTACCTGTTATAACAATAAAGAAAATTACTTGCACTCTTTGTTAGATTTGTTTGATTTAATGCTGTAAGATTGATTTCTCGCAACCACATGTTTACTCAATAACAATGTCAAAATATCTACTGCGAATGTATAAATTACAGTTACAAGATATGGTTAAATGAAAGATTTGATGAAAAATAATATCTGAAAATACAAATTACTTTATATGATCAAAAACGTCACGTTTCAATTATAAAACGTATCTACTTACCCCACTCGTAACTAAATAAGGAAAAGTTGAAAGTTTTCTTTTCAATCCCTCCACTAACAACGTAGTTACAAAGGTCTATGTCAAATGACAAATGAACTGGAATGCCTATTGTATTTATGTCTATGCAGCAGTCGATTCCAGTGCAGTGATCCGGGATATGACAAGACATCGATTCAGGAAGAATATCTCTTAATCTCACGAAACTCAATGGGCATTCTAGAACAAAAACATAAATTATCTTTTTATAAAATAAAACTGAGCAAATATTTCTTCTCTCTTCTGATAATCATATCTTTATACACCACACTGATATGTTATCTAAAGAACAATCTCAGATAAATATACGCAACTATTCAATGAACATTGGTCATTAAAATTATTTTAGAAATTTCATTTATCTTCATGTGGTGTAATTTTAGCCATACACCAATAATTGGATGCTTTTCCTAACACTTTGTTGCGATATGCCTCTTTAATGCTTAAACCAAATTGCCGGTTCCTGTTACTTATCTATTTAGTGTTTTATTTCTATTTCATGCCAGCCTTGGGTAAAACAGTGTTATTGATTATTTTGTGAGACTGTTGTTTTGCAACAGTGTCAACACCGTATAACTATGAAATGCTTAATCTCCTATCCCATACGTCGTGTACACTAACATGTCAGTGATAGTATACTTGGCAAGCAACGCTGTAGTACCGTCATAAACTAGACTTATCACTAAATGTGATTAATACCCCCGAAAGACTGCTTTATAAACTGAGGAAGTTTGTAGTAACAGAATACTTTGCAGAAAAAAAACTATAATATATATATTGTCCTTGGAAATAACTATGTAATGAGTTAAGATGGAGTTATGGTTCTTGTGCACTGCACTTTCTCTAAATGTGCTTGACCATTGTATTAAGTTGTATTGAATTCCAACCAGTAGTTTTCGAGTTATGCACCGGACAAGGAAAAGTAACAAAGGGCTCTGTAATGAGTCAAGGTAGAGTAACGATTCCTGTGCACTGCACTTTCTCTCAATGTACTTGCCTATTGTATTAAATTTTATTGAATTCCAACCAGTAGTTTGTAAGTTATTCTCCGACAAGGAAAAGTAAAAAAGGGCAATTACTCTGTAACGAGTCATGGTAGAGTTATGGTTCTTGTACACTGCACTTTCTCTTATCGTGCTTGACAATTGTATGACGTTGTTTTGAATTCCAACCTGTAGTTTTTAAGTTATGCTCCGGACAAGGAAAAGAAACAAAGGGCAATAACTATGTAATGAGTCAAGATGGAGTAATAATTCCTGTGCACTGCACTTTCTTTCAATGTACTTGACCATTGTATGAAGTTGTATTTAATTCCAACCAGTAGTTTTAAAGTTATACTCCGGACAAGGAAAAGAAACAAAGGGCAATAGATCTGTTATTACTCAAGATAGAGTTATGGTTCTTGTACAATGTACTTTCTCTAATTGTGCTTGACCATTGTATGAAATTGTATTGAATTCCAATTAGTACTTTTGAGGTTATGCTCCGGACAAGGAAAAGTAACAAAGGGCAGTAACTCTTGTTCTTGTGCACTGCACTTCCTCCAAAATGCTTGACCATTTAATGACATTGTATTGAATTCCAACTAGTAGTTTTCAAGTTATGCTCCGGACAAGGAAAATGCAACGGACCGACCGCCCGACCGACCAACCACCAGGTGACTCCTATATACCCCCCTAAACTTCGTTTCGGGGGTATAATGAAGATGTAAAATAGTTAGCACCACAAAATACATAGTTGTGTAATGTAGGGACAGATCGTTCGACTATTTTGAAATTCTGGGAGTTAAATTATATCAATATTGAATGAAGTTAGGAATATGTTATTAGCAATTTCCTGTACATACTGTTGTTCCATCCGTTAGACGAAGGACTATATGGACTTCTTGTTCGATCACACCGTGGTGGCATCAAGAATTCATCTAGACCGAGAAGTTTGAACAGAGCACTTCGACCAGCTTCAGAGAGATCAACATTAATGTCTCCTCCTTTTTCTACCAGCCATTCCGTTAGCGAAAAGTCTATACAGAAATAACAATAACCAAGTGTATCAAGTTATAGTTTTTGAAAAGGAAAATTGTGTGCTTTTATAACCTTATAAATAAAAGGAATATACAAAGTAATTATATTTTGCTTTATAAAATAATAGCTGCTATAATAAATGTAAAACGGGTATATCTGATGCTTATGCATAGTTTAGTCATAATTTGTCATCTATTTACATATCAAAATAACTATATAAAACAAACACATGATAAGAATGCGAAATGGTTCGGGCAACAAGTTCTTTCAACATAAGGATATACAAATAATATACCTGTGAGATTTTTCCATGCTGATACATCACAAGCAGGGATATGTGCCTTATCTAATAAGGTCAGACCACTTTCGGGAATGCAAAAGTTAATGTCATCAAATGGTATACAGATATCAACACTGAAGTCTACGACGAATCCATCTTGATATCTATCGATCATATACCTGACAACAATGAACGAATATGTTAATATATTATATTTTACACTGACACTAAACGCAAGAAATTCTTTCCACTGAAAGGAAAAGTATTATTTAAATCCTAATATATTACCTTACTATTACAGGAGCAGGTGTCCCTTTTCCGAACGACATTGACCCAGGTTTCCCTGAAGAAAAAAACAAAGACACAACTATATTAACATACAAAAATCAGTGACAATATAATTTGAATGGTCTAGAAAAATGATTCAGTACATACATTTGTATTGGTTAGGTGTAAGCAATATTCTTACGAGAATTTGAGTGAAATTGGAAAATTAAATCCGTGAATGACGGAGTGAACTACCAGATAGTTTAAGCACTTATCTATGCATTGAATGGGACTATCCGCATGGTTTTATTCAATTTAAGGTGAATTTGTTCAATTCAGCAATTAGATTTCCAAATATGAGGGTGATCACTGTTTTTAATAAATGTCTAGAAATAACGTCGTAGGACGTCAATATGGTTAACATAACCATTTGTTTATGTATTTAATTTATTCTTTATTCCTAGAGAATACAAGCAACAATATCTTCAATTACCCCACTCATAACTTAGTAGTTTATCCACAAAACGGAAGTCTCTAATTCCCGCATCAACGGTAAATTCACACGGATCCATTTGAACCCAAACCGGGGCTGACACTGTCATTTCGATCGTCGAAAGTGGCACATTAAATGTTATATCAATACAACAGGTTATCCCAAAACAGTTGTCTGACAGTTGGCATTTGAGAAAATCCTTCAGTTCCTCGGGTATAACCGTTATCACGTTTAAAGCCGATGGACAATCTTCAAACAAATGATGAGTAAGTTTTGAAAATATTTAAGGCTAATGATTTTTTGTTTTTGTAATATACATGTACATATTTTCTTATTTTTTGTAACAATTAACTCTGAGTCATCATTCAGATAACAGTCATTGCTCTAAAGCATTTCAATACTGACATTTAATAAGGATCTTTGTCTATTATTCTGACATCAAATTCATTCTGGTAATAAGTTAAAAATCAATACAATATGACATATTCACATTTAAAATTGAACAAGAGGTTCATGCTGACCCTATCTTGCTCACCAGAGTATCATTTCACCTTAAAAGAAAAACTTGGTCAAAAGGTCGTATTCAAGGTCGGTCAAAGTAATGTTGGAAATTAGTTTGTAAAACAGCACAAATAGTCCATATTTCATCTCTCTTGCTCAGTGTCATCTACAGTCAAACTTGAAATCTGCATTAAATACTTTACATATTGTTCAAATTTAACTGCTGTAGCTTATAAACCTGTTTAAAAATCCAGAACAAATATTAGAAGGCCAAGTGATCTCAGTGTTGAAGTTGAAATATTATGCAAAACTATATACATGTTTATTGTCAAACGTTTATTGACATAGCTTAAAAAACAGTAAGTTGGTCAGTAGGTCAAAGTTGAAATCTGCATGGAAAACTATTCATAGAGTTCAAATAGCATTGCTGTAGCTTGTAAAACAGTAGCTTAAAATTCCAGAAGAAAGATCAGAGGGTCAAGTGACACCGGTATGGACAAACTTGAATAATAGGGGTATGATATTAACAATCCTGTGATTACTAAATAATGCTACTAAATGATTATTTATGTCTTGACGGTTATTTAGTTCGTCATCAGTTATAGGGTATGTCCCTTTAATATAATTGAAAACTAAATAAAATTGAAAACAAAGCTAATTTTAGTAACTGTGACCCTGGCCTAAAAATTATCTTTTCGCTTAAAACAATTTTATACTTAAAAACAAAAATTCGATAAAACATCAAATTTTCGTAAAAGTGACATTGACCTTGACCCTCTAAAATGTTTTTTGCTTTAAACAATTTAAAACTGCAAAAAAGAATTGAAAAAAAACTACTTTTAGGAACAGTGACCTTGACCTAAAAAACTTTTTTGTTGCTTAAAACAATTTTATAATCCAAAAACAATATTCGAAAGAAAAAACGAATTTTAGTAATAGTGACCTTGACCCCCACTCGAAAAAATAGATATTTTTTATTGCTTAAAACATTATAGATTAAAAAAAAATATCTTTCTCTCCATGCAATCTTACTTCACATCAAGTTTCATTGCAATTGGTCACTCCTTACTTATGTTATTAAACGAAAACCATTTTTCTATTTTTAGAAACAGTTACTTTGAGCATTGTGACCCCAAATGCAATCCCAAACTTCCTCTCCCCGCAAACAGCCTACAAACAAATTTCATTGCAATTGGTCATTGCTAACTAAAGTTTTTTAGCGGAAATCATTCTACAGTGACATTGACCTTTGCTCTACTAACATCAATAGGGGTCATCTACCGGTAATGACCAACCTCCACATCAAGTTTCAAGATGGTAGGCCAAAGTGTTCACGAGTTATTGTCCGGAAATCGTTATACAATTTCGGGTCACTGTGACCATGAAGTTTGACCTACTGACCTCAAATCAATAGGAGTCATCTGCTTGTCATGACAAACCTCCACATTAAGTTTGAAGATGCTAGGCCCAAGCGTTTTCAAGTTATCATCCGGAAACCGTTTTACTATTCCGGGTCACTGGTACCTTGACTTTTGACAAACTGACCTAAAAACAATAGGGGTCCTCTGCTGGTCATGACCAACCTCCACATTACGTTTCAAGATCCTAGGCCAAAGCGTTCTTCCGACCGACCGACCGACCGACCGACCGACATCTGCAAATTAATATACCCCTCTTCGAAGACGGGCATAACAATCTTGGTACAGAGTAATTCGGCAATGCTATCTCCTTAATATCTAAGCTCAAAGCCTTGCAGTTTGAGACATGAAATTTAGAAAAAAATCTTACAAAAGCCAATGTCAAAATTTTGATTGAAACAATTTTGGTAGAGGTCTACCAGACATGCTACATGGCAAATATTTAACATCTGGGCTCTGTGGTTCCTAAGTTTTTCCTATTTCCTATTTTTTGCCATAGCAACCACAGTTCTGCTTGGATCTACTCCATTTGAGCATTCTTTAATTAAAGGTCCCCAAGGAAACATTAATTTGAAGTTTGGTCGAAATTAATCCAGCAGTTTTATATGAGAAGATTTGAATGGACGACAGACACCAGTTAACTGACGGCGAACGGTGAGTGATCTCAATAGCTCTGAAGAGCTGAAACAAATATCTATACTATAAGTTGAGCAGTAACGGAAAAAGGAAAATCAAGCTAAGAATACAAAAAGATGTTCAATTAGCTTTCAATATAGAAAGTATATGCTTGTGTAAAAAAGCGATTACTCCAATATTGCTTTACATACATCAACTTAAGATACATGAGGTCACTTTGTGTACATTTTGGACATACAAATAGGTACTTGCGTGACTCAGAGGACAATTGGTAACAGTAAATTATATTTAATCCCGTTTATTTAGCGTTTGGTTTAATGTAGTTTTGGTGTGTTTGTTTGGCTACCCAGAACAAACGACCTGTGAATGAAAACAATTTCGAACGTTCAAATCAAATCGAATAAATTCCAACCTGGAGGTGGCTGTGTCAGTATGCATGTTCCTTGTGAAAATAAACTGTCTACACCAAGTTTTTTGAATAACAGATCAATGACTTCTCTATTCAGGTGACCTCCTAGACCCGCTGCCAAATCATGTAGGCTTCCTACAAAGAATAAGATATACCCTAAGACGTCTATGAAAATATGACTACAGTTTATGGGAGTTTTCCCATAATGACTGCTGTCTGTATTGGTTGGTGAAAACCTAATCAACTTGATTCGCTTAATGTCACTTGCAGTAATGATAGGGTGAAATTAATAATAAAACTGTATACAAGTTACTTTAAAACCTAGCTTTAAGTAATTTGCTGTTAAATTAATTAACAATATTCAAAATTGTGAAGAAACTTTCACACTAACTGTTTTTGTGGTACAGAATTATAACCACATCTTTATAAAAATCTTGTAATTATGCGTTGATTCGACTGACTTACTTTAAGGCCTTATCTTTTCTTTGACAATACTTGCAAAATCGGTCATTTATTTTTAACAATGTGTTTTCGACGTTGTAGATAATGGTGCCGAAATATACTTACCTTCAAGGGAGAAGTTCGTATTACAGACAGGTACCGGGAGTGCAAATCCTTCTATGATGTTGCCAAAATCTGTATCACCAAATTGTAATCCAAGATCGATTTCAAACTCTTTTCTGTCATCATTCTTATTTATTCTGAACCTGATATTTAAGGTAAAATGCAAAGAGACTGTAAGAAGAAGGTAAAATTATGTAACTAATATCGAAAGCAACTGGAATTTTTCTCAAGTTTACTATTTTGTAAGATTTTGAATTCGCATTTTGATCACTGCAGTATCTATTGCAAACGCAATAATGTTCTGAGAGATGATCTTGTGACCTCATTTTCCATCCGAGATGGCCGATATTCGAACTCAAATTAGACAATATCAAGACAACATTCTGACAAAGATTCATGAATATCTAATAAAAATGCAGCATTTATTGCATATTTAACACAGTAACTTATTTTTGAAATATTCAACATCAGTATAGATTATATAAAAATTATCATTCTGACTAAGTTTCGTGAAGATTCAGTAAAAGTTGCTGCCTCTAATTTATATATTATGTGTTTCTAGCATTTGACCTGGTTACCTTGTTTTTGATCCGGCATAATTCAGATTTAAATCCCATTTAGATGTTAACAAGATAATCATTCTGAGAAACTTTCACGAAAATCCAGTTAAAATGCAGCCTCTATAGCATACACAAGTTTTTTTTCTATCATTTGACCTGGTGACCTAGGTTTTGACCCGATATGACTCATATTCAAGCTGCCACCTATTAAAACAATCATGCTCACGAAGTTTTACGAACATCCAAAGAAAAATGCAATCTCTATTGTATAAACAAGGTTTTCCTATATTTTGACCACGTATCCTTGTTGTCCCGATATAACCCATAATCAAAATGCGACTTCGTTTTCATAAAGACACCGATTCTTACAAAGTATCACGAAGATCCAATGAAAAACGAAGCCTCTGTTGCATACACAGTGTTCCTATAATTTGACATGTAGACCCAGAATTTGACCCGAGATTACCAATATTCAATTTGGCATAGCTTTCATCAAGCCGGTTATTCTAGTCAAAGTGAAAAATATAGCCACTATTATATACATAAGGCTACGTGTGAACAGATGATAGACACATGACAGAAAAAACAACGGACATCAGGCTACCAAAACAGCTCACCAAAATGTACTCGGGTGGGCTAAGATGCTTACGTTAGGAAAACCGTGTCCCCTAGTTTTATTTTTTCCAGACGTCCTGAAAAAAGCATTAAATATAATTATTTTAGGACATGTATGTCCGTATTTTTTATAACAATTTCAATCTGAATTATTGTTGCGTTAAACTGTATGAAGTACAATATCAATGAGTTAAAATCTTGATTAATTTCACGCGAACGTTACTTATTTTGTTGATGGCAAGTAAAGAGAATGAATATTCATAGTATAAATATAACATATTATTATAATCTAATTATCAAAGACAACATTTAATCGAAACTAGTATATGTCCAACGAGACTCTACAAATGACTAATTAAGGTTTTCCATCTTAACGCCTAAATTTTGATTGCAGTGTTCTTAGAGCTTCATTATTTCGTTTGGATTTACACAAAAAATACAACAGCTAATGTTATACAACTGATACTACATACACAACTAAGCACGCGTTTTGTAATTCATTCACTTATAGACAGATATGGATGGAAACACAAAGGACTACCAAGGTAGTTTATCTATGTATGCTTGTTTCTCAATTACAAGTTTGTATTCATTTCAAATACAAATAAAATCTTTAACAAAAACTCAGTGGCAATGTTTGCGTGGTAGACACTGTTTGTACCTTTTTAAGTGTTTTGTATATAATCGATCAAAAAGTATTTATATTTGATTACCCCATTCATATTCAAAGAGTAGAATTGTTACATTCCTTTTCTCAAATGCAGCCCGCAAAGCATGATTGCAGGGGTCAAGTTCCACATATGCACTGAACGCCTTTGTAATATCAATACCGCTGAATGAAAGTGAAAATTCCACACATGCGTCAATGCGCATACAGTCGTCGGAAATGAAGTAAAAGAAATTGCTCTGCTCTTTCATCTCCGGAAGCTTGATTATAGTACCTAGAACCTCGCAGCCTGTAAGAATAGCATATATGTATTTTTCATGGCATATAAACCATTGACTGTAAGATAATTGAAAGAGGCATTCCTAAAACTGACTACACTTTTGAAATACACAAAATAGGTAATATCATATCTGACCTACTTGACAATAAATCTCAAAGTCACAGCTAAATGTTGCGATATTGCGATATACGAGCAGTATTCAATAAGTGTTAAGATTTCCCGCATAAAATAAGATTAAAGCTGATTTACGGTAAATTTCATTTATTATCCTTAAAAGCATTATCTATTTACAGACATTTATTTTTCTCAGCTATGCGATACATTATTCTGCTCATTTTACCGGTGATAGATAATCTTTTCATTCAACGCTTATTTCAAATACCTGCAGGACTATTTTATGTAATTTACACTGACGTCAAAACGCTTCCCTGGTCGGTTTTAAGCCACATTTCAATAACAATTATTTTGACAAGACTAAATCATTCAGAAAAACAACAATTAAATATTTATAAATAAAAGTTTCAATAACGAGGGATTATTGTCCGTCCACAGTTGCCCACAATCACGGAAAACGCCTATTCCACCGTGATAAATCGGTTGCGTAAATTACGTCAACGGATATAATTATCCTGACGTACACATGTTACACGAGCGAAGTATATCAGTTAAATTTCCTGTGAATAAATCAATCCTACCCTTAGTCTGGTTCCCTGTCGTACTGGCATGCTACAGTACGTCAGACAAAGCTCAATAATGGCGGCGCCCAGTGGATGCTCACAAGTATATGTTAATATAGTGAAAATGATGAAATTATTGATCATTCAAAACTGATGTCAATTTGAAAAAGTTACTGACATAGCTTTAAGAGAAGAAAGGTTTTTTGAATGCTCAATCTGTGAACGTTGTAAACGTTGAACAAGTTGGAACAGTAAGCGTACTATATTTCGGACAAGTTATTTCAAGAAGACATTTCGGCTATGACTCTTTTTATGGTATTTTTTTCGCCCTAATCGAGCCTAAAAATGTTCAAATTTAAATATAAAAAGGAACACAAAAAAGAGAAAATATAAAGCATCGCCGGTGGGATTCGAACCTCGTCCATAAACGTTGAGCGCCAGTGACTTACCCACGGGACCACGGGGAATGATCTAAAAGTGATTGCTTAGATAAGACATGAATATTCAATTCCTATATATAAAACAGCTGGGAACATAATAGTATACAGACTAAATATCCAAAATGCAAACAAATAGCTACCACGTCCAAAAACACGGCAATTTTTCCTGTTGTTTATTTCTCATTATATTTTGCTGGTCATTCAAAAATTAATAGAAATTTACATTGGGTGTGTACTGACAAATCACATACTGCAAGTTCTTTTTTGAACTTCTACATAAACCCCCTATTAATTCAATGTACAAATTATATAGTGTGGGCGCCGCAGTTATTGAGCTTTGCCTGACCCTTACCGAATGTTTAGGGGCAGGTAACACCAGACTATCCTACCCTCAGGTTGAGATACGCCCAAAAAAACTCGACATAGCCTCGTTGATTGAGACGTCATTGTATTTCAAACCATCGAACGGGATTTCCTTATCCACATCTCAAAACATGGTAGATTCACTTTTTTTTGAGAGATATCCATGACCTGAAAGCTGAATTGTTGTCTGCCTTGGTATACTCTGCAGACATTGATGTACCGACCTGTCAATAGCGCTTCACGAGTTATTCATAGAACATCAAGCATAGTTTTCAGTTCATGTGAGCGACAAAAGCACGGGAATTCAGGTCTAAAGAGTATGGAGGTTACAGTAATTGTTTGACATGTTGGGCGGGCAGAAACTTCTGCAAAGTGAATGTAAACTCTTTAGCCTGTATCTAGAAATTTTAACAGATCTGCTAGGTGCACTGGATATTTTCATAACAAGGCATTTGGAATTGAAGAAAATCGTGTACATAACCCGTTAGAAACTTTTCTTATCCACTGTTTATTATTTACCTGTCTTTGAGGTTCGAAGAAATAGCTCCACGTTTCATCAATGAGGTTACTTGCTCTAATTTCATAAGCACTTTGTACACTTTCAAAAGAATTTTGCAATATTTTACCCGTTTGGTCTGTCGCTCTTTGCCCAGAAGGATTCAAGGCACATACCTTTGTGTTTTCTCAGAATTCCGTGAACAAAGTTTCTTTGAAATAACCACTGATGCAGTTATTTATCTGATACGCGCGAATAAGTTGCTGCCATGGCTTCTACAACAGTTTCGTTCTCAGAAGACAGTGAAGTTTTAGGGCGCTCTACACAAGGTAGGCTTTTTACTCTAGATTCTCCCTTTTTGATACGATACTCCGCTTTGAAGGAGACAAATGACCAAAAACATTTAACTTCTTGTATAAATCTGTTTACCGGGTATATTCAAAGCACTATGCGTCTTAATGTAAGACCTAATTCCTTCTTTTCTGTAGACTTCATGTTTGCAAATATAGTGTAAGCGAATACGAGTATGCTATATTTAAACTCTTATCACGATTATACGAGCGTTTTGTGCATACAGGATTGTTTTTTCGATATACATGTAATTATGTTCTTCTAGAAGAAATTATTTATTTATTACTTTACGTATATTTAGCCCATTTTAAACAGTCTTTTAAAATGCGTCAGTTGTTATGCAAGCCATACCAATAAGTTTTTTTTTATATCAATTCATCAAGAATAAACACTGAACAAAATATGCATGTAGACGGAGATGAAATATGGTGCTTAATTCAAAGTCATACATGTATTCATAAAATTTGATACAATGATTTTGCCAACGTCAATTTTCTTTTGTTTGAGAGGTATTTTATATTGATTCAACATACAGATACCTGAATAAAAGTAAATCACTCGAGAAAACTTTCTCTTTTCTTGTCACCGTTTCGTCAGTCCTGAACATACAGTTATACATGTAACGCTAGTGAAGACTTAAATTTATCGTTGTTCTAAATGCTCAGACCAATAGGATTTCTAAAGCTTCATTGCAAAAGTTAGTGTGCAACTGCTGCGATTAACAAAACATTTTAATCATTCTTACTCATTCGAGTATCAATATAACGCTGCTCCAGCTCACTACGATCTCCGGTTGAAGGTTGATTTTGTTTGCTTAAAAACTCAACCAGTTCGACATCCTCGAAATTCTTTGGCAAAGGACACAAAGGACTGTCCCCTAATAGATCCTAGACAAATTATCACAATATGCATCTACATGAATAATGTTTCGAAATTATACCAAAAACACAAAATACAATTAAACACTCTTTTTAAAAAAAATGTATAATATCTATACAGTCACAGTAAATCCGTATTCAAGGCTGCTCGCTCTTAGATTTTGGTAAAAAAGTTAAGTTCTTCAAACTGTATGAAAATGACGTAACTTTATAGTCATATAAAGGGTTCCGGTATAAATTCCTGTAAGTATATCTGTAAATTTGAAATACTACTCTACTAAAATTTAATAATAAAGCGTTGCAAACGCTTTTTAAACACATAGTCTAGCGGTGTCGTAAAACCAGCATTTTCAAATTCCTACCTAGAATTTTAGTTGTATTGTTGATTCTAGTCTTTAATTTTATATTTATGTATTAGTATGCCATTTTTGATTTTTTTTCAACGGCAACTGAGAGCGAGCAGCTTTAAGTCTTACATGTGAGTTTCGGAACAATGAGCGATAAAAGAAATTAGCATTTAATAGTCCGTTACTATTTGATACAGATCGTTAAACTTGAATGTCATTCGAACATAATTTTGACCATAATAAAGTAAAACAACTTGGGTATTTTGTGAAATAGCAAGTTTAATCATAAACTCTCACTGGCAACACATGAAACTACTATTGTGACCAGTGTAGATCATGATCAGCCTGCACATCCATACAGTCATATAAGATCCATAAGATCACCCCATGGTAAAATAATGGCATCGTCCAATGTAAAAAATAGACCACTTTACTAAATATTCAATGTAAATGTAGCGGTAATGGTAAAAAATAGGGATGGCAAAGAGTACCAAATTTGATATTCGAGTACTCGGTCCTTCTTCCAGTCGAGTACTCGAGTACTTGGAAAACGATCTTTCACATGATGGACATATACAAGATCAATGGACTATCTTTGACTTTGTTTTGACTTCAAGGCAGACGATTTCGACGGAGTCATATTTCAAATTTGACTTAAAATTTCACAGACAAGTGTACAGATTTCTGAGATGTTTTGAAAAAAGACTTTGAAAGACCACTCAATTCTGTATATACGATTAAGGAAAATTTGTTACATTTTTCTGCTGAGTCGTAATAATAATCTTTTCTCCGCAAGTCAAGTCAAATTACAAGTCCCGCATAATGAGTTTCTGGAACAAACGCAAAGGCGACACAGTGTAAATGCTATCATAGACTTTAAAACGAACTGCGAAAACTACAACCTAATATCGTACGTCTATGCTGTTTTGTTTAAATCATAAGCTACATGGAACCGTAACAATATCTGCATGTCACTGTCACCTTGTATAATGCATGTACTTAGCGGATTAAACAATATGATTTTCGCGCATCACCTGGCGTGTTTCGATAACGATCCAGAATTAGAATAATGACAAGACTGTTAACTGAAGGAATCAAATAGCGACAATTTATGACTTTATAAGGCGATTTTTGCATTTTTATTTGTTTCCGAGTACTCGACTAACGTTTTGCTAATCGAGTACTCGTACGTTCGATCGAGTAACATGTAAACGGGTACTCGTTGCCATCCATAGTAAAAAAGACACATCACGACACGGTACTACAGGATTCATGTCACGACGAATTTTATCTTTCCTGATTTCCAAACAGTTCGTTGATATTCCAAGTATTGAAAATTAACACGTACCTCTGCTAAAATGCCATATTGTTCCAAAAATGAGTCCATTGCAGTTTCTACAGCATTTTCAAGAAACTGTTCCGGAAAAGTTGTATTAAGATTTGAAACCATTTGACGGATGCTTTCCAAGTCTAAAACTTAAAATCAAGATATCATGAACCAAAGGTATCTACAATGTAACTACACGTTCATATTTACCTTAGTATCTTTTCGTCAGTTTATATGTGTGCACAACAAAATATCTATGCTTGCTTTTTTTTTGCTATATTACATGGAATCTCTTTACTAGGCTCTTTTGTGAAACGATTTCTCGAAATTTCTATTTATCTCTTTTGGTCATTTTTGTCTTTTGGCATTGACTACCAAATGTATATCGTTCTATTTTTGAACATCTTAAGTCTGGAATTCAGCCACTAGGACAGCAAACTGTTTATTATATTACAATGTTAGGCTGGTAAGTGCTGTGTGCTGTCACTGACTGCATTGATAAAGACCCATGGCGATTGGAGACTGTTAGATAACGGAAGTGAAAACATTATCATAATATAGACAACACTACAATTAGCCACTGGTTGTTTCATACCTGTATTATCATTTCAATAAAAACGATTAATCTTAAATTTAACAGATAAGGTGCATGTAGGTTGGCATTATTTAATTGTAGCCCGTACATTGGAGCTGCATATGAATTTAAAGTGGATGTTGAAAATAATTTTCATGCTGTAATACCAGTTTCTTTAACATTACTTTAAATCTTCTTTAAATCGAGTACACACATGCAACAAATAAGCCAAAAAGTCTATCTTACATTTGTCAAACGGAAACATAGAATCTTTTAGTAAGTAATGAAACACAAAGCAATCATCTGGATCGTCTGGGTCACAAATGCCTGCTCCAAATGTGACAGTCAGCTTGGTGGACGTAATCTTTACTTTATACCTGTAATTGACAAACCTTTTTAATGGAGAAAAACGCTATAAGGAGATAATATATATGATGCGCAACATGACTAAAAGGCCGTTAAAGGTCAATTAATGTTTAACCATTGAACTAACAGATATATACTTTTGATGTTGGTTACATTTGAAAGCTTATGAATATTTATTTACTGAAATGGCACGTACTAAAATTCGAACTTTTTGAAAACATTATAAAAAGCTTTGAAACGCTGTGTATGTAAGAGCATAGACGCTGAGATTGTGGCAACATGGCACACAGGCCATTCAAGGCCCTTAAAGGTCAAATAATGTTTGACCATTGAACTCATAGAGATATACTTTTGATATCGGTTACACTTGAAAGCTTATGAATATCTATTGACTGAAATGGCACATACTACAAAAAAATTCGAACTTTTTAAAAACATTATCAAAAGCTTTGAAACCATGTATATGTAAGAAATTAGACGCTGAATATGTATGGCTTATGGAAACAGGTCGATCTGTTTTACTAAGTTAGGATTAAACTTTTCAAAAGCTATCATTTACCCGCATAGTTACTCTGAATACGATAGAAAAGGTCAGTTGTTGGAAATATCTTTATCGAATTTGACAAATGTGGAACCAAACAAAGCGTTCAAATTCAAAGTACATGCAACATGCACTAGTATAGTGCTATTTGCTGTTTGTTTACATATTTTTTATATCGAATTTCAACTTTTGTGCAATAAGCATTGGTTAAAATTGGTTTTAAATTAGAAGAAGTAGTAAATTAAATGAAATTATCATCATAAAATTATTTAAAAATGAAAATGATCCCAACATCGCCTTTTTATTAACGACTTTTTCGTTAATTTTGAACAGCCATTATTTCAATAATTCATACCCTAAACTGAGGTAAAATCTTCATTTTAAATTGAAACATATCTCAAAATTTCCAAACATCATCATATTTATCATCTAAATTCGATTAATATTTATATCTGATTGCAGCCATTACAATACATGTACTTCGAATCAGATATAGAGATATTGCTATACATTTTACCTGATACTCAATTCAAGATCTTCAAGAAACTTGAGATTCATTCCTAGAGATACCGTGTCTTCAATATCTGAAATAAAATTGTAAAATTTCATTAAGAAACGGAATCGTTTTCCGGTGGTGTGTATTTCACTAAAATCATGGCTAAGTTATAAGCGATCGAAATATTTTAAAAGCATGGAGGAACTTACCCCCAAGTTCTAAATTTATAACTTTTGACCATTCATCAAGTCCAATTGTTAGAGTTGGTTCGTCAATATCTAGATCCACACGCGCATAAACCCTGTATGTCCTTCTAAACAATTCAAATGCTTCGATTGTTAAGCAACATTCTATTCCGAGACATTTATCATCCAGAGTGCAGTACATAGATCTGTCATCTGGTAAGTTTAGTGTAATCCATGGACAGCCTGATAAAATGATATGATAATAATAGAAATGTTTGTGTATTTCCAGGCGCCTATCACAAATAGGGGATTTTTTTCCGGTGGTTTATCGAAAAATAACGGTGGATTATATCCTGATAAACTCACTGTTCACTCAATGAAATTTATTAAAATCTTCTATCCGGATTAACATCAACATGTTTACCGAGCGTAACGAATGCCGTTTAAAGATGACGTCGTTAAAATTATGGCATGTGTCCTATGCTTTGTGAAGGCTTTTCCCGCGATTTTCGACATTTTATGGAAACAAACTCAACATAGTAGAGTTTTAATATGAATTGTTAAAACTCCATGGACAGTTATGTGTATATCTGTACAGTTTCTCTTCAAGTACATGTCATTGACTTAATAGTGTCTATTAAAGATACAATGATTGAAATACATCTTATTGAATGCCTGTAAAAAAGACGCATTTTATTTAGGACTGCATCATTTCAGGAGCTGAGTTTTATAAACAGTGACCATGAATGTGCTTGCAATACCTGTCTTAAAAATACAAAACAAAATATATTAGAAGGAGAAAACCAATCAAATTGTCTATAGTTAATGCTTTAGTATGGACAGATTATATCAGACTTTAGATGGCACCTGTCGGCTCACGCCGCGTCAGGCAATAACGTAATCGTCCTGGAAATTTTCAGACTGGCATTTGATATATGATATACAATTTCCTGCTAAGAATACATTTGATAATATACTTTGGAAGTTTTGATGCATGACCATATCAACTGCTAAATAAAAAACAACACACGTGTTATATGAACTCAAGCACTCCGTCAAAATAATTATATACAAAAACCTTATCAACTGACAATGGAAAAAACATCGATATGAAGTAAATAATACTTAAACAATCAACGTGTTCTGGTTCTAAGAGTCGCTGACTTTAAATGACTGCACTTGTAATTGATTGGTATAGATTGCCATGGGTTCGAGTCCTGCCACTTACCTGTATGTTTCTTCAAGAGAGAAAGTTGATAATATCTAACAAATGATAAGATTCTAGTACTGGCTCCTTCAAGAAACAATGGTTAGGTAAGATAAAATTTTGTTATCGGTATATCGTTTTGATCTCCTTGCATTACATTGATAATACAGTACAATGTACTCACTGCTGTCTAGTATTGTTAGGGTTTTAATCATGTCGTCCCTACTACCTTGTGGAACCTTTCCCCTATTCAATAACTCAATTTTCAAATCCTCATTGGTCATTCTAGTTGGTGGGAGACATTGTTTATTATCTATTACATCCTGAAAGTATACACGCATCAAGGATGTTTCAACAGTCTAAGAAAAGAAAGGGTTGGCCCATGGAATGACGTGTTTTAACTGAAGGATCTTTGATCTTTGAGTTTATGTGCACAACGTGTTGTGTTTAATTTTTTACAGCTAAAATATAGAGGTCTTAAGATTGATATTTAACCATTACATGTACTAACCATGTTACTGGATTTCAGTTTTAAAAGTAGTTAATTTTACGTACTAAACGTTTTGAAACACTGCTACATGCAGTTCGTAACTCTTATGGTATATCGACATGATGCTTACCCTAACGGTCTTCATCAGCTTAGCCATTTTACCCTTAGTATCATCAAAGTCGAATTCATCAAGAAATTGTATAATGTCTCCCATTTTAATTCTTCTAATTGAAAAACGCTTCAAAAATGCTTTTATATCGGCAATAAGATCATTTACTGTTGCACCTGAAGTTAGAGAAATATAACCATTTACATATCGTAAATTCTACATTTAAGACTAGATGAAGATATATTAGTTATTGTTCGGCAAAGAGATGAACACATTTAACACTAATTGAATGTTACTAATATGAGGTTGCAAACAGGAAGGTCAATATTTTAATATCCGTTGCTTTTGTTCCCTGTGTCCCCGAAACATAGCTAGAGTATAAAAGTCTGTATTAGTCAATGACTTTAAAGAACATTGAATTTACCTAACATTTTATCTGATAGCATGTTTCCGATTTGTGTCAAATTGTAAGTTGAAACTTGATTTGACGTAATACGAAGATTAAATCTATTACGTACAAACGTAATCATTTTCTGTAGAAATGAAATCTTTGACCTCGGACTTTCGACATTTATCGATTCGGTGATTCAAAGAACCTACCTATTTGATTGATTATATCGCGCTTCTTTCTTCGCCGCTTTCTGTTCAATTGGGAATACATAACACCTATAAACAACAGAATAAAAACATATTTCCTAGAGCTATTCTTAATGTCCCAGTGGAAATCTGTAATGAATGCTTAAATACTGAAAGAGCCCACAAGAATATATCACCCTAAGAAAGTCTTGAAGAAATTCCATTTAAAGTGTTGCAAGTACATCTTATGATGTTCAAAGACAATTAAATCAACTGAACAATAGCGACAGGTAAGAGATACTACCGAAACCAAAGACGTCATGAACCAGTATAAAAGTATAAAAATATTTTCCATGTGCATTTAAACTTTATAGATATAAATTTATTTCGCAGTTCAATGGAAACTTAAATGCAACGCAAGTCTAACGGATTGACTTAAAAAACCATCGATGTAAGAAGCTACAAATGTGACTCTAGTTTCCCCACATAGTTATGAAGAAACAAAGTGATCAAACATACCTGTCGAATCCACTTCAGGTCTTCCACTTTCTGCCAGACCACTGGGCGCCTCTTCCCCACTGGTAGGAACTTCTTCGGTTGTGTCCTCGTCTTTCCTTCCCCCAGTTCCAACTATGACACCTTCTTTAATTACTTCATCCTGAACAACAATCTGGTGTGTTACAACTAATTGATAAAAGTTCTTAATCGTGCTTATGTTTAAATTAATCATTATTTACTCATTGCAAAGTCAATAAATTACATGCCAAGTGTACACAAATACATATTAAGCTCGTATAAACGAAAGTGAAGAAAACATGGCTTTATGGGGATTCCGCCCGTAGCTTTCAGGATTTAAATTATATAAACTGTGCACGGTCAAGTAGATAATTCGTCTTTCATGCTAAATGTTATCACATTAGAGATAGAATTCGTTTCAAATATTCAATAAAACAGGCATCGAACATACTCATAAAAAGTATGAAACATTAGCGACTGTCATACTCATGTATCTCATTGGAAAATTATTTAGTTGGACATCGAATATCACATAATGGTCATAAATCATTGAAAAGCCAGGACCTAGTTCGAGTACTGCTTATTTATATATTTGCGTTTGAGCCGTCTAGCAACATGGTCAATCAGCTGACCAATTCATTATGAAAAATTTCAACTCGGCCCCATAGTTTAGAAAAGGAACAACCAGGTTGTAGTGTATCTATTTTCTTTAAAACGCAAAAAATAAAACACAAAATAAACCTCTAATAGGTTGGAAAGATGCTTAACATGCCTTCTTTCACTTCCGGTTTGACTTTCCAGGTTCAATTCTATAAATTATTTGGAGAATACGCTAGAAAAATGAAGTCGCAGTATCTTTTAATAATAAATCGATACTGGAACTCTCGCCATGGGTGCGAAATAATACATCCGAAAATATATTTCATGCGTTATATAGCTTATCCTTAAAAAACGAAACGACATAACTCTCACAGTTTTTCAGACATTAAACAAACATTTTGCTTCATGTACATCTCCACATCATGTGTAGTGACTGTGTTAAACTTTTGATACAAAACTGCAGAAGGAGTTGTATCCAAGAGATCGTGTTTATTCTATATACATGTACTGTATAGCATATTCTGAAAAAGAAGGCCATCATGGCTCTAAATTGGTTACCTCAGCACCATTGCTTCAAAAGACAGAGAAAGGGTCAAAAGGTCACGATCAAGTTCAGCCGATGATAAACCTTTCACATAGTCCAAACTTCATTAATGTAGTTTCAGAAACAATCAGTAGGTCACAAAGTCAAGATCGACGTACCTCGTGACCTACTTTTTGACTCAATGTTACAAAATGTCGTCCTTGTCCTTTAGCTTATAAAGACAAACATTCTGACCATTTTTTCAGAATACTTGGAATCGAAAGCGGGCCTATAGAATGTATTCATGTATCTTTATCATTTGTTCTGGTGACCTAGTTTTTGGCTTTACGTAACCCAATTTTTGCACCCGGCCAAGTTTCCGTAGAAGCAAATGTAATGAATGATTTCATGATTCTACGATTTGACCTGGTGTCCTATATTTTAACCCCGTGTCAGCCGGTTTTGTATTTGACATAGACTTTGTCAAAACATACATGCGGGTAATTTCCAAAATCGTTGGGTAATAATTGTTACTTGAAGAGTGATCACAAGGGTTTTCTCTGATTTGACCTGGTGACCTTGTCTTTGACCCCACGATACCAAGCTTTAAAATTTTAAAACGTTTAAACGGTCAATAAAACTCAATATATTACATTTTGTCAAACTGCATTTCCTTTCTTTTGATTTTACTTTAATCATATTAAGTAGTTCTAGTTGAAGATTACGCCAAACTTCACTTATCTTAGTTTATTTTCTAGTTTAAGATTATACGCCAAACTATCTTAGCCAGAGAACATACGTAAAACATTGTTCTTGAAAATGGCATTTGTACAGCGACTCATTCCATTAATGCTTTCTTATGATTTCATATTGATACGTATGAACCAATTGTCAAAAGATTTGTTACAGGTGACTTACGCCTCCAACCTACCTCGAGAAAGTCGAGGATGAGACTTGACAACGAATATAAATTCTTCACTCGAGTTCACCTCACAAAAGGCGTCCTTTAGCCTTCCTTAAGGAAGCCTATCCCGAGTTTGCGTCGAGGTGGAGTTCGAGTGACGACTCTGAATATAGCCATAAGGACCATAACATTGACAGTATGTGTGACGTCGACAAAATCTCGCTTCATGCATATTATGTAGTACATAATTATAACTGTGCCAAGTTAGAAGGCTTCTGATGCAAAGCTACGGTTTTGGAGTTGCGTCCACACGATTGTGTACACTACATGTTCTTAATAGCATATACTGGGAAAAAAACTAAAGATATCGACAATTCTTCACTTCCTGCTAATGTGCACACTACGTTTAGTAAATGTGCAAATCTAGACAACTTCTGATGCGAAACGCTAGAAAGAGTTGCGTCCACAAGATCATTTGCACTATATGTACTGTATAGCATAATACAGAGAGAAAAACAAACTAAAGGCCATAACTTTGGTAGTATTGTGACATCGATAATTCTTCGCTTCATTCTACACATCATGTGTAGTTTATGTGCCAAAGTAAAGGTATTTAATGAAAAACTGTCGGAGGAGTTATGTCAACAATGTTGTGCCTACAGATATACGGGGAGACAGACAGACGGACATATCAGCTGATTACAGTATATTCCCTTCCAACTTTGTTGGGAAGGGCTAGATAAATCAATATAAAATTGTACCATGAACACGAGTTTATAATCATCACATATCTGTTCCCACACCGGTTTTGAAAACGGCCGCTGTGCAATATACGTGCTAGGATCAACAATGCCACCATCTCTTGTAAGAGCAACATGTATATGATTAAAGTGTGTGCATTTAGACTTCTGCGCAGTGCCGATAACGTCTCCAGCTCCAATCTGATAATAAATAAAAGTTACGAGACAAAATTTTCATTCAAAAAATGCATGCATCCTTGGTTACATCTTTCTATTAGTCCTTGAGGAAGTAGCCAAATTACTCATCCGTCTTGTATGGAACAGTTTTGAAGCAAAGATTAAATTGAGCCTTCTGGCATCCCATCTTGCATTAATACGTGTGTATTTGTCCATCTGATACATTTTGTATTGCATGTTTCTTTTTGATATGTTTTATCCTTCAACCTAGAGAAACGATTACTGTATTTGTCTAAATGGCAAGTGCCATTGTGCAATTGATTTGTGACTACTTATAATTGACTACTGTGTGTGTATATATCTATACATAATTAATAGCAGATATCATATAGACTAATGAAACTAAACTAATGGACTTGTAAGAATGAAATAGAAAGGGAACCAATAATACTTTAACTGTATAAATTAACCAAAACGGGCACCAATAATACTGGTACCCTTTTAAACCGCGAACAAGAACTCTTGCGAATAAATCTTTTGCCATTGGTATGAAGTCTGGAGTTAATACCCCTACCATTATGTTTGTAAACAGGTGTTTATTTGTTTTTAGTAAATGTGTTATAATTCATATTTTACATAACTGATAAATCTATTAGCTAAAATAAATAATCGCTTATATTCGGACTTAATAAACAATAATTCTGATAATGAAAACAGTCATTCAGATACCCAGACAGTCATGTTAATATTTCGTCATTTTGAGCTAGTTTTGTGCTTGGACACAAACTATAGGCTGTACGTACAGTTTAGATGTGTAAGGAGAAATATATATGAGACACGCCAGGCAATAAAGGTCCTTAACGTAATTTGCACGTAATCGAAAAATATGATGTGCTGCCCCCTGATTAATAGGAGCTTTGATTAATAGGTACGCCCCTGATTAATAGGAGCTTTGGTGTCGTCATCCTGATTAATAGGAGCTGGGGTGTATTCCTCCTTATTTATAGGAGCTAGGGTGTGTCACCCCCTGAGTAATAGGGGCTGGGGTGTTATCCCACTCATTAATAGGAGATTTGGTGTCATCATCCTGATAAATGGGAGCTTGGATTTACTCCTCCTTATTAATAGGAGCGAAGGTGTGTTCCCCCTGAGTAATAGGGGCTGGGGTGTAATCCCCCTCGTTAATAGGAGCTGAAATATGTTCCCCCTCATAAAAGAGGCTGGGATGTATTTCTCCCGATCAACAGAAGCGTTGGTGTCCTCCTTCTGATAAATACTAGTGGCCGGAACTTCCTTTGACTGCCACCCCAGCCCCTGCTACCCCTCCTGAACATACCGGTGATACCATATACTGGATAGCATATCCTTGAGAGAAGGTCCTGGGTTGTGTTTGATCTGGCATTAAGTGTCCCAAACCTCTGGTGACACCCTGGTCTGACCCTGTGTGTTTTCCCCGGAATGAGGTAACTGCCACTTGAGCAGACCAATGCAGAGGGGTGCCACGGGGATCAGCTTGCTGAACATCTGACAATGAAATGTTTGACAGGGGTTGGGTTGTCCCCTCAACATGGCGAATGTTACCAACATTTTGATAAGCCGCTGTATAAACTTGATTCTCCCGGGTGTCAAATCATACCCCGAGGCGGGGGCATCCCATGTTTCCCCCTGTCTCAGTCACCCGATAGATCCCCTTGGGAGCTGATGTCTCCCCATCTCCTCCAAAACTGACGTGCTTACGCCTCAACCCCCTGGCTATTTATTTTAGCGAATAGATCAATCGGTTATGTTAAATGTGAATAATAACACATTTACTAAAAACAATGAATACATGTTTACAAACATAATGTAGTTAATACAGACTTCATACCAATGGTTAAAGAATTATTCGCAATAGTTATTCTTACAAGTCCATTCGTTTAGTTGCATTCGTCTATATGCTTACTGCTATTGATTATATATATATATATACACAAACACATTAGTCAATGAAAGTAAACGTAATCATATAGCGTATACACATAAACCCTTAGTATTAATGCGTATGTACTTATCAGTTTAACGTAGGCAATTATCATTAAGCAATGAATGGATGGCAACTAAAAGTTGTACGCATACATGATGCAGTAGTCAATTATAAGTAGGCATAAATCAATTGCACACTGGCACTTGCCATTTAGACAAATACAGTAATCATTTCTTCAGTTTTAAGCATAGAACATATAAAAAAGAAACATGTTATATCAGATGGACAAATACACACGTATCAATGCAAGATGGGATGTCAGAAGGCTCAATGTAATTTTTGCATCAAAACAGCTCCATATTCTTGTGTTTCTATTGTTAAAGCATACCTAACAATATACGTTCCTATGTTGCCGAAAGGACGTCTTAAACACATTATTTCATAAATAAAGACACACACTATGATTATTGAATCTTCAAAAAATCGAGCAAATCTTGTGTGTACAGCAGATATAGATACAATTAATTCAAAGTAAATGTGTAAGCTAATCCCCAGTATTTACATTGTTTGGGAAATTTATATGTACTACTGATATTAACATATATTGAACCTTGACACTCACCAATTGCTCATCATAGGTTGGGTTATCGGGACTTTTGATCCCTTCTTTTGGATCTATATTTTTTATAAACAATTTAGATCCCGCGGGAAGCTCGCCAGACTCTATGACTAGTTCACCTTCCTCTTCCGAGAGGTAAATCTTTCCTCCAAAAGGGGCAACAATCTATAAAAAGAACGGTTTGATGAACAGTTTGTTAAAATGCCTCGTAAGAAAAAAAGATCAATCGATAAGGTATCATTGCTTTCAAATATACGTATAATAAAGATAAGCAAAATGAAGGAAACATATCACTGACGAAATTTTATTTGTTTATTCCAATCGTTAAATTTTAAGTACAAAAAGTATATTATAATGATAAAAGATAACATAGTAGATCTTTTGATACATGTACTATAAATTCGAACTGTTAATTAGAATACCAGATGACTTGTTATTTAGAGAATGAGTTAATACAAAAGAATTGAACACTCATTTCACCGTAGTTCCTTCTTCGATCTGCAGATCAAGACCTTTTTTATTGTATTCTTTATTTTCATTTCCCAAAGATGATGGGTAAAAGCCAGTACCACTGCAGCCTCCACCCTTGACGCGCCTCAGTTTTGGAAAATCTTTATGACATGTCTGTCCGAATATCCTATCGATTATCGATTTTGCAATTTCATATCTATTTTGAATAAATAAAGACATAGATCTACACATATAAAGTTTCCCATACAAACATAAAAAGAATCAATCCATAAACAAATTACATGTAGATCTACTGCGCAAACTCATTTCAATATGAATGTTCTCCTATTTGACTTAACTAAAACCCTCAGCACAACTACAAAATGTACATGTATAACAATATATGTATATATCACGCATTTTCCAGCACATTTTCAGATTTTTATTCACTTGCCTCTCACATGTGTTAGTGAGATAATTAAACTTTTTGGTTTAAAATTCAACATTTCGCAAATGTTACTTGTAATATTAAGAAAATACATGTTTATGTATTTCTTGTAAGCATTCATGAAATAAAATACAATAGTTGAGCATGCCAAATATTTTTACAAGACCACCAAGAACATGTTTCCTGAATTTGAGCACTGCGATAAAGAGACCATTAACTGTGCAAATGTCAGCACTGTGTCTTTATAATTATAGTGTCTTTTTTGTTGTATCGATGTTTACCTCAGATTTTAGGTATTATCTTGACAAAATACTTAAACAAAATCATTTCAAGGGAAGACTATTAGTCTGACATCTTTAAGTCTAGCATTGCTTTTTAATTGCCTCGTAAATTCTTTAACTTGGTTCGACCTTTAATGAGAGATACATGTACCCATCCAGCAACTGTACGATATGAAAGCTATTCTTTTAAAAAACAGTGTCTAAATCAATTTTAACTTCTGACGCAGTACACCTCGACTTTTACAATACGTTCTCCCCCCACTGAATTAAATCTGTCATTGTTTGAACGCTATGAAAGAGCTAGTAGGTTTCATCCACTTTGTAAATCAATCTGGCATGTAGTGATCATGCAAAATTTAGTCAGTTGTGTAGCAAAATCAATAAACTTTCCAGAGATATGCGATACATGCATTTCCGATTCGAAATCAAGATTTAATTGGACTGTTGCCACTTTTTAAAATGCCCATCGTACAGGTTCAACTGTTGCATTCTTGTCGACCCTTTAAAAAGTATTTACCTTAAATGCGTTTGCTTCAGTTAACTATAAATTATGTATTTTGAATTTTGAATTATCTTCCCCAGAATACAGCATTTTCCTCTGTTTCCTGATTTTCGAGGGCAGGTAATTCAAAATCAAGGCCGGTTACAAATGTACCTATGATTTCTTTTTAGTTTTCAGTTTCAAATTCGATTCTCAGTCAAAACGCCAAGTTTGAAGAAATTCTATGAAAGGGAACATTTTGGCCCTACATACATTATAGGAAACTGTAGCAAACGTCCATAAGGGGCCTTTGTTTAACTACACCGAATAGTATACTTAGAACACTGCTCGAGGACTTTATATTGCATGCTCAATATTCTACATGAAAAAAGGCTAACACATTTCTGAAATTTCAGACTGAATTTTAAATTATTTGATAAAATGCAAAACTTTACTTATGACAAATACTTTTACGAAAACAGTAAGAAGTCCTTTACGATATTGGAATGCATTTTAGCTTTGAATAAGTCTTTGACATGATATTATCTATAATAACAATACTATAACATGAAATCAGCTTTACCCATTGCGAAGGGTAGTGTATGCATCCTTTAAGTCATTGTAGGTGTCGAATAATGTCATGAAGTTTTTCATATAAACGCCGCCGAAGTCTTCTAATAGGGCCATTGGATTTGTGATATCCACCAGTATCGACCTTAATTCTTGAACAATAGCGACCCTTGTCTTCCTCTATAAAATATTATTTTGTATTAATGAGATATATTAAATTCGTTATCAGTTTTACGTAAACATATCTTTGCGTCTTTGCAACAATATTGTTCCAGTGTGTACCCATTCTACATGAAATCACCTGATGCATTGCAAATGCGTTTTCAGTATCATGTTGTGGGGCCATGTCCTGTTTGAAACATATACTATGTTCAAAAAAATCTTAATTGCAATGTTCATTTGTGTATGTGCTTTTTTCTCTGAATGAGCATAGATACTCCAACAAATTAAATGTTCTAAATGTTCAACTTACCATAGATTTTGCACCTTTTGTTGCAGCAAATACGAGGTCGTGTTCTACCTCTTCCGATATCCAACTCTGTCCAATTGTGTCTAAAACCTTAATAGCGTCATCATAGAGGTCTTTAATATCAGTTTCGAAGACTTCTGTCACGTTTTGCCAATAGGGCGCCAAGCCTTCACAAAATATAATTTCTGTCTTTATCATGTATTCAACACCCATGTGAGATGTTACTGGTTTTCTTTAACAGTTATACATTATTTTAGAGCAAGATATGTCCCTGCTAGCCTTCAATTTGTCATGTCTCTACAGTAAGTATTGACAATCGTATGCATTTAGAATGCTCAATGTAAATACTTTAAATTTGATGGCTGCATTACTCTTCCGGGCTATGTAACGTAAACAGCTGAGTTTGTCACAATTTCTAATAGTTCGAGGAATAACTTCTGTGGACTAGTATTTTATTTGTGGGTCTGGTTGCTAGTGAGTGTTATTGCGTTTGATGCTGCTCTCGTGTAATATTTTACATCAAAAACAAAGGGTTCTGTCGAAATCTAACTAAAGTTAACTCTTTTTTAACCTACTTTTTTCAACCAACAAATGGCAAGAATGAGAGATTGGCGATAAAGTACTACATGTGTAATTTGTTATTAGGAATGGGAGGATTAGTTGAAACGCTTAGTTCATTGAATGTTGGAAAATAGGATGAATGGCATCAAACGCCAATCATATAAATATTTAAAGCGAAATATACTTGTTGATTTGAAAAGAGATCCGTTACAGCCGGTCAGTTCCAAAGCAGGTGCTCTATACTTTATCTACCAGTTTTACAAAATGTACAGTTTGGATTATCTATATAATTCATTTTAAATATAAGATCATTTGTTCCTAAGATTCTGTCTTTATTCTATAGTGAATGGCATCAAAAGTCAACCATCTCCTGATCAGCTCATTTTACAAGTGTATATGTACAATTTGTAAAGCAGGAATAACGCAGTCACAAGTCATAGATTGCTTTACATAAGCCTTTTACAGTCCATTTACTGGCATTCCTCTGAAAATACCGTGCTGAAAAGTAGCGTTTATAAGGCCTCTGTATCAGCTCCCGGTATTGAGTCTATCTCTCACATAGCAGGCTTTAATTTATCTTCATATTTGCTAAATAAATAAAATACGACCCCCCCTAAATAACGTTGCCAAACAATAGAAAGTTTTAACTGGCACTAGAGTCAAAAATGTCACGTTCAGTGTGTCTGTAATGTTACGTAGTTTTCAATGAAACCTCAACATACATGGAAACAACACTAAGAACGACCGAGAATGTCGAATACGCTTTATTAAATCAAACTTGCAAAGTAAAAGTGTAAGCAACATATTTCCAATTCTACTCCCATATACTGTCCTACTGTCATATGTTAAAACAAAACCTGCAATAAGTAACGTTTTCAAATTTCGGGGATTTAGACCAAAATACATGTACGAGGCCTTTCACATATGACCAGCGACATGAGGAAATGGGTCTTCGGCCAAAATACTTGAAAATTAGCTTTCTTGTATATTTTGAACAAACAATATTTCAAAATCAATGAGAGAAAATATCAGTTACGTACGTCCAGTAGATACAAAATTACAACATTCTGAAAATGTAAACCTAAGGCGTCATTGTTCACGCTATGATTGACGTCGCATGCCACATTTTGACGTCAAAACTCACTTTAATTTACATAGGCAGTAAATTATTGCGGTAATCATTTTTGGTTGCAAAATTATATACTCTCTCGATATATATCATATTTGGTGAAATGCTATCAGTTTTTAAACTTTGGTTTTTGCATTTAAAGAGGGTGATAAAAATATAAATTTTAAGTTGTTTGCATTCGATTATTGCCAAATAACGTAACAAATGTCCGAATTCAAATTTCCGCGCGACACAGGTCATATTTGAAATTTCATTGAAAACTCAAATAAACTATTAAAGTAAACATACATTTTACTTACCATCTTCAATAAAAGTGTGTCCTTTGATATCATATACTGTATCATTTAGCTGCTTGATATTTGTCCAAATCCTACAAAACATTCACACTGAAAGCTTTAACATTTATCTATTCTACCTGATTGATTGCTGCCGGTATTTCAAAATGAAATATTTCTTCAAATGTGCATGTAGGGAACCTTTTAATGTCCAGAATTTGGATAATAAACAAGGCTTAGTATGATATTATATATCTAAAACCCTTGATATCCGTACTTGTTTAACTGACAAACAAATGCAGTCATGCAAGAAAAAGTGATACATGGTTTGCCAAAAAATCTAAACGTACAGCAGTTCAGTGACTAGTTCTTTGGACATTAAAGACAAATTCAAACTAACAAGCAATCAAGTTATTAAATTCCGTATAATCGATACGACTTTATAGTTTTATTTATTCAGCGCGTAACCATGCAAAGGTTTAATATAGCTTAGGCATATTATTAAATATTTGGAGAGTTGTCTGCTTTCTTTCACAATTTTGAAACCTTTACAATCTCGAAATGTGTAGGAGTGCATTTTCAAATTTAAGATAAAACAATATAGAAATTAGTTCATTTCATTTGTACAATACTATTATGCAAATGTAACTATGAAAGTTAATTTTGCCCAATTATATTGCAGCTAAATAAAGTTATGTACATTAATTCGATTCGTCAAGGAGTTCATCTCGACTGTCTAAAATCTAATAATGAAAAAATAATGATAAAATATACATACACGATAACCGCCTTTCCAATGCTAAAAAGAGACGTTTTTGGGTCTTTGAAAATATTCATGAAGCCCTTGATTATGTCTTGAACGGCTTCGAAAATCTGTTCTGCAGAATGTGGTATTTCTATTTTAATAGCTTCTACTATTGACTGAAAATAAAATAAAAAGAACCTAGATGTTTCTTTTCACAAACACGTATGTCTCCCACCACTTAATACTGTACGATAGACAGGAAGTATATCATGAATCAAAAATATTTCGAAATATAAGTTATTTTCATATTGCCGTCAAAACAATTCGATAACTTATTTTCATAATCACTGAACCGGAAAATGCCGATGATATACATAACTAGGCAATGATCATTGAATATTCACGCTAGGTCATTCACAGTGTCAAGTACCGAGGGTAAACAAATCCAATCAGTCAGTCAATCATTGAATACATTGTGAAACATTTCTACAAAGTTTCATTTAAATCGATCCAGGCGTACAATAGAAGATGCGCGGATAAATTTTTGTGACAAACAGACAGACAGACAGACAGCACCAAATCAATATGCATCCCAAACAATAGGTGGGAGACATAAAAAGTTGTATAACCTTGTAAAATCTTGTTGAGCTATACTCTTAAATGTACACTGAATTCATTAATAACTTCACCAACGAAATCAACGCAATACCGAGTGTATATCACAGATATGTACAAACTAAGTTTAACATCACATACGTTGTAAAAACTCATCACATCTTCCGTTATTCGTTCGTACAGTCCGACAAACGCTTCTACGAATTTTTGAATTGGATTTTGTAATTCTGGGACACTCTGTAGATTGAGCACAGAAAGTCTTTCCAATCCCGTAAATGCAGTAAAAGATAGGTTAACGGCCTGTGTATGGACAAAAAAGACATTGTTAATACATGTTTTACTAATTTATTTGATCTTAATTGCGAAACAAGTTCTTACATCTCGTATTAATTTCTCTCGAGATTCATTCCGGATTGAATCATTTTCAACGAGTTAATATATTTAAGAACATTTAGAATACTATTTTAAATATTTTTATGTGAATTATTTGTAAGAAATGCATTGTAGAGACTAACTCGAAAACGACAAAGACCGGAAATAGATAATAAACAAAACATGAATTTTACATGGTGACACTATAGACACAACATATTTAAAGTTGTTACTACATGTGTTACATATACCTTTGTCCCTAGTGCCTCAAAAGATCCAATAAAATCGTTAACAATGTCTTTAAGAGAAAAGTCTGCATTCAATATTGATTTAAATGCTTCTATTCCCTTCCGAATGGCGCTAATCACGTCTTTAACCACTTGCACAAAGTCCGTCACTAGTTTTTTAATAAGTTCTAGGTCCAGTTCCTGAAATATTTGAATTACTTTGAGGACTAAACGAAACCTGAAAATTTGTAAATAATATGACTTTACTATAGAACTACATTAAATACATTTGATATATCTAAATGTTGCAGCTACATTACAGAAGAATATTATGTAAGGCCCATTATACCAATTCGATAAAAATACGGGATAACACGTGTCATTATCGGATCTTGTTATTCTTAAGTATATTTAAAAGATGAACAATAATCCGTTTTTGTTAAATAAATATTGTTTATTGACTCTCATATTAAAAAATATCCGACGTAATAAAATAGGAAGACGTACCATATAATTGAAAGACAGGGCCAATTACAAATGTCCAATAAAAGATTGCTGGCGAATGAATGGATATT
Source organism: Saxidomus purpurata (assembly GCA_022818135.1). NCBI lineage: Eukaryota > Metazoa > Mollusca > Bivalvia > Venerida > Veneridae > Saxidomus > Saxidomus purpurata. Next base: position 35,804,254 of record JAFMSR010000004.1, read on the forward strand.
CAGACATCTGAGCATTCCGATTTGCTGATACGTTCAAATCATAAGTTTCTCAAAAATTAAAACGGTCGCCATCATGAAATCTGTTGAAATCAGCCCGAAAAGAAAGATTGGATGGCAACAATTAAAATCAACTTTTAATCAATTTCTGTCTGAACCCCACTTAGGAGGATAGAAAATGCTAAGACATTGAATGCCAACGTCCATATGAATATTTTAGAGGCATTTTCATTTACTGTCTGTTTCTAGCCAGTTACTCCAGTGAAGATGATAGTCTATATAGAATGAATCATTTTAGTTTGATTATTAATTTTCATTTTATATTTTGTCCTGCGGGCTCAGGCCAATACGAATGCACTCGAACGAATAGCAGGGCTAATATAAAAACACCCATTTACGAGGGGTGTTCAAATATGAATGCAACTGGGTCAATTTTCAGAAGTGCTTAACAAACAATACCAAAATAATTATCTCAGTCCTTCAGAATACGCACCACCATGAGATATACAAAGTTTCAGTCTTTAAATCCAATTTTTCAAGGCGTTTTCATAATGTTTTCGAGCTATACTGTTAATACATTGGAAAATAGCCGAACCGAGATTTTTGCGCGTTTGAAATTTTCTTCTAGCAAGGTGTTTTTTTTTTGAGCTTCGGAAATAGGAAAAGGTCACAAGGGGCAAGATCTGGCGAATAAGCTCGGATGAGAAAGCTCGACAACCTTTTCCTGTTTCCGATATTCGCGTACAATGGCCGCTTTGTGTGACGAAGCATTGTCATGCAACAATCTGACACCACGGAGACCAGTTGCTGGTCGACGGTTTGCGAAATATTTCTTTAATTTATGAAGGACCTTGCCTTTGTTAAACTTGGCATTGACAGATTTACCCTTTCCTACATGTACGGCAACTTGAATAGCAGGACCTTGATTTGTAAAGCATATTACTTACATGTACATTACCTTTTTGACGCTCATGGTGCGTTTTGCTATGCAAGGTCTTTGGTTTCCTTTGATTGCCGATATTTTGTTCTGTATCTTTCGCTTGGGCTCATAAACGTGAACCCACATCTCATCGCCAGTGATGATATTTGCAAAAGATCCAGTTGTATTTCAGGAACTATTTCAACAATTGTTTGCCGATTCTTACCTGAGCAACGTTTTGCTATTTTGTAAGGAGTATCCATCTGGCACTTGTCCTTCTCATTTTTAATTTAAATTAATTTTGTTGCTCTGGGGAGGTTAATTTTTTTCAGATATAACTGCTTTGAGAAATAAAACGTCTGTCTTTGTAGAGAGGTTTTGCTCTTCGGAGATGTTTTTAGAGAGGTTGGACTGTATATTTATTTAAAAAAATCAACAGAAATTTAACAATGAATAACTTCTATAATCAATTAATATTGGCTGAATACTGTGAAACAAGGTAACATCATAGTGGTAAAACACCGAAACCGTAAGCACGACAATTGACAACTTTTAGTAAGTAGTGGGCACCGTCTGAAGACAGAGGCATGGGGTTCGATACATGTACACCGCGATTGGAGAAGCTGCATGAATTAGTCAAATAATATACCTGAAGTATGTTTAGATTGTACTGTGTTCCTCCTTTAAAGCACACTCTTGCAACGAAGAAATCGTAGTTCAAATTTATGAAGCTAACATGAACCTTTGCATACGCTTCGTCATGTACATTGATCAGCATTTGTCCAGAAAGAAGAGCTAAAGATGAGATGCAAAAAAAAAAAATTCTTAAAAACGAATGGCAATAACAAACAAGGAATTCTGGTTTAGAATGCAGCGATATTTTTGTACATACGGAATTTAGAAAAATAAAGAAAAAAATATAGACTTTCAAACAACGAATATTAATTGATGCATGGATATACGAATAAACATCTTTGACAAAATGGGCTACATCTTATACTTTCGAACAGACACTAAATTGACAGTTTGAAACAACGAATAAACCCAATTTAATTTACTTTAAATCATATAGTACTCTGTTCATTTTAAACTTTACCGATATGAAGGTCAAGCAAGTTTTGCATGATCAACCCAACAGAGGCGCCGACTGCACTTCCTCCAAGTGCCTTTCTCCAGTCAATGCCGGGAGCTTCTAGATGAAAGTTAAAGATAGGATCGTTCAGCACAGATCGCCTGCCAATGCTATGTGAATCCTTAAGTTGTTTCATCATGTCTGCATTCGCCAGTGGGTGAGCCTCAAACTGCAGTTTCGCTTCGTATCTCACAGTTTCATGTTCATCATAGTAAGCAGCCTTATATAGCTCCATCATCGTCTGTGATGTTTTCATAAAACAAGAAAGTCAAGACGTCCATATATCGCTCATCTGATGCACATGTTTTGTTTTGCGTTCGGATGTGCTTATAAATAATCATTTCTTTATAAATGTGCAAAGAAATGAACTCAAATGTTCCTTCCTTTAACATCCGTTATATATCATAGTGTCGTAAAACGCATAGAAATTATTTATGATACTTATCTATGATTTATGGAATATTTTGTTATTTAGACTGGCCTTTTCGTGTCACTGCCAAACATATTGTCAAACTATATCATGTCAAAATTGAAAAAGCCAAATTGACCTAAGTGTAACGATTTAAACAAACTTGGTTAAGGACCTCTACAAATTTAATGCTATTGGCGGCCATTGCAACAAACTTCAGCATGGAATGAAATTAAGTAAACACTTTTTTGTAAAAGTATCGTTAAAGCAACACCACTGCGAAATGTCGTTGAATTTGGTTATTTTATTTAGGAGATGTGGTTTGAAAGAAAAGCAATTACATTTGTAACTACTTTTTAAAGGCAATTTTCTTTGGAAGCTTATTCATGTAAAAATTAGAATACGCTTGCGTCCGATGCTTTATGGAAAATGACATGTGTACGCATTGATTTACACCTTTCCATATAGCGTTATTGCATTTCTGTTAGACAGTTTTAATTGACAACTGTGTAGTGCTAAATGCTATGTACTTACTTGGTATTAATATGCCAGTATAGACCTAGGTGCTATGAGCTTACTGCCTAAGGAAGTATATATGTTTATAAAATTTGAATGTTAATAACATATGATTGCTGTTAAATCCATAATTTATTTACAGTTTCACATTTTGACAACATTTTGTCTACGTAACGCAAAATTTTGCGAACCGATCCCCAAAACCTCAGCCGGTGTTGACATAAAAATCGTCACTTTTCCCGCTAAATTGACACCAGTAGCGAGAGTACATCAGTAGCAAGAGTACACCGTAGCGAGAGTACACCACTAGCGAGAGTACATCGTAGCAAGAGAACACCGGTAGCGAGAGTACACCAGTACTAATACCCTGGTCACATAAACGCTACGGGCTCCATACGAGTAAGTTTTAAAAACCGCTCGGAGTTCGTACGGACATCGTTGAGTCTTGCGAGTATCGTAAGGGTTGTTTTAACTCGAAGAGAACTCGGGGACTATCGAGCTTCCGAGTTCTCGTCGAGCTCGTACACATTTTCGAAGTCGGAAGCAGCTCGCAAGGGCCTGTACGGGCACCACAAGGCACGATGTCTATGCGGATTCGGAAGACCACTTAGCAAGAAAGAGCTTGCCAGTGCTCGCACGACTATCGCAAGCGGGTCGCACGGTCAACGTACGATGTTCGTACGATACTACTGACACCGGGTGGGGAACTTTCCAGTGGAGCCGCCGTGGCGCAGTGGAAGCGCGTTCGCCCAAGGATCAGAGGGTCTCTGGTTCGACCCCTACCATAGTTTCGTCGGCTCACTAGAACGGCCGTACTGTTAAATAACTCGCATTAAAGAACGCGTACGAGGGGGTTATTAAGCCACCATATTTGACAACATTTTGGCTGCAAATACATTTAGATATCTTCAGACTACTTAGTTGTTATTTTGATATCATTTTATGTAGCTCCCTGTCTATAATCGCTATAGAAACGTCATTCTAGATCTAATACTATTTCTTGCAAAATACCATTGTATAACCGCATTTTTCCCTTACCTCCATATCATGGAATGATCGTAGTGCGTGAACCCCTGTTCTTTTTATCCACTGGGAATTGGTTGAGTTTATATGTGAAACAATGTACTCGTACGATGATGATAAGCCTGCATTTCCTAGTGTATCCAGCAATATCACTTTGTCAAGGTCGTACTTGATAGATTCATCTTCTGTCATTATTGCTCTACGATTTCTGTACAGCCAGGGATCTTAAATCAGAGAGGACAATGACTTAGCTTTAACTGCTTTCATTTCGATAAGCGATGATTACATTGCCAAATATAACGCTGCTGTGTTTTTCTTTAGTAAAACGAAATCTACATAAGATTATTAACCACCTCTTTACTATTTGCTTACCGTGCATTCCAAGTCTTGTATGAATATGCTCAATCAAACTTTCAGCGCGCTCTGCTTTCCCATACTTTTTTATGCTTTTTAACATTCCACCAAAGGTGAGACACGACATGCGTTGAAGTTCTTCGCTGACCGTAATATCTTCTTTAACCTTTCCGGTTAGGCACATCTTACCAACGACCTCGGTCAATGACTGAAATGTTAAACATAGTTTTAAATATGCACCTTCGAGTTTAGAGAAAAGACTGGTAACCAACGTTTCAATTCACTTAAAACCGTATGCTAGAAACTGTCTTTAGATACACAAGAAAAGTATTCATATTTGCATATTACATGAATTAAAGTTTGATGCCTGGGTGAAAAACATTGCTTATTTTTCTGCAGTACATTTCGCTACCAACACACAAACAGAAATATTGACGGACGGAAAACGAATATCAGTCGATCACAATAACTAACCTGAGCAAAAACTGCCATTGGAATTTCTATTTCTAGTGGATGAGTTGAAAAATCCAGTTTAGAGTAGTTAAAGGATTTATCCAGCTATCTCAACTTTATCAGCTAGCAAGAGATTGATACGAAGTAAGTGAAAACATTTATATTTAGTATACATATAGACTGTAAAGTTTTTCTTCTAATCTGTCATTTGTCTCTCTGAGTATGATATTTCATATTACCGATATCGGCTCATGGTTCAATACAACCAAAGAAGTGAGAATCCGCTCAATGAGTTGCTCGTCTTTGGGAGTTCTTTGGAGAATTTTGTTCAGTATTAAAATTTGACTTCGTCTATCACCAACTGATCCGAAAGCGTCTGCAATAGCATTTCTGTCTGATCTGTTTTCACGAGCACTGAAACAGATAAATATTAACAATACCTAATACAAACGAATCCATGATTCTTTGAACACACATTTTCATCTAAAATAGCCAATGAACTTTATAAACTTTTCAAACTTGACAGACGACATATCTCATGAATTGTTAGATAAGACAGTAAGTCATTTTAGGATAACAAATATACATGTAGCATGCTCAGTAATTCTTAAGGTCAGATAAAAACAGAATTGTAGCTTACAAAACATGTTCTTATAAAAAATACCGACTTTCTGTTTCCAAAAATAACGGCTAATCCTGATTTGTTGCTTAGGTTGACTTATACTTTGAATAGAAAGAACACTTTTGAAGTGATCCAGTCGAAACAGGGAAGAGATATGATTACCGCTTTGGCTTTCAGTTCAACTTGTAAAAGATCTACAATTTATATTCAGTCACTTCCTGATAAGGTTCCAACAAAGAGACAGATATGTATAACTTCATGTATACTGCAAACTTACAATGCCTTCATCTGAATGAAGTAATGATTGGCAACCTCTGTTAAAGTGTCGTCTGGAAGACTTTTCATGACATACGTCAAGTCTTTGAAACATCTTGCAAGTCTTGGGGAACCTATATATATTGAAAACAAAATTTTTCACTTATCTAAATGTACCAACGCCTTTATGACAAATACATTTTGGAGGTTATTACTACAGTGGACAATCCGTTTGTTAGGTAAACCTGTAACAGAAAGGCGTACATTTTTCAGATTATTTGATTTAAATGTGCATGCTATCAACTTGAAGGCTTATTATAATAACTAGAGGCAGGAATCGTACAAAAAAGCAATTACCTCATTCATTTTTCAAAACATCATTGAAAGAGGTCTCACTGTGTATACACTGATGGTGAATGTTGGCATCTTAATTTTACGATTCGGTTAGAGAGATCCCCGAGTAGATGTTGAAAGTACATCAATTCAAGTTATTCAAACTGGCACAAAGTTATTGTGCACTTGTTTTATAAAGAAGTTTGAAAGTATTGATTAAGCGATTGATATAATGTACAATGCACTAACTAAAATCGATCTTCATGTAGGTAGATCTTTTAATAAGAAGCCTATTTTATTGTTGACAGATACATTGCTTATACAAAATTAATAAGCCAAATTTGCACGACGTTATAAAAATCATTATTGTAGTGATCGATTTCCGATAAAAAATTCAATAATCTGCAGGCTTAATTGATATTGAAACCATGAGAAAATTATCATTTGCTTGAGGTATATCATTTGTCATTCTCGCGACTTTTTAGCTACGCTAGATGAAAATAATCAAATTGATGTATTGGGTGTGAAATAAATCATAGTACTTGGCTTTTTTTTAACTAAGGTCTATCAACTTAAAATTGAAATGATTCTTCCCATAAACCTCAAAACAGCTTTTCAATTCATCTAGTGCAGATCGTAGGTCATTTTATTTTCTGAAGATATAGATATAAGGAATTCAAATACAGATAGGATGTACAAAGTTAATAATGTTTCAATCCCCTTATGAAATAGTTGCTATCATAGAAATACAAATAAAATTATACATGTACAAACCATCTTTTGATTCTTGTCTCATGCAAGTTAGGTTTCCTTTGATTTGTGACATTGCCTCCTTAATAGCTTCAGGTGAACTGTGCCTTTTACGGTTATTTTCCTTTAATACAGATTTACAAAATTTATACGTAACTAGAGTTCTAGAGTCCAGATTTCTGTTGTTTAAAAACATTACCTAATATCGTAAAATATTGTAAGAGAACTTTATGTAATCAGAGGGCCTTGATAACTTTATATCGATCACATGGGTACCATCGGCCATCATACAAGGTCAACAACAAAGTTGCAGGAAACAGGTAAACATACAGCGAGTGTTAAGTGTTCATGGATACATGGTGTTTGAATGCAGGAAAACCACATCAAATGAAAAGATGCGAATATAAACATTGCAACTCGTTTACAAAAGTGCACACATGGTCTTAATTTAATGACTGCAGCTTCCGTAAACATCAAGGTCATCAAAAAATGAAATTTGTTTGCAAAAGTTTATAAATGGTCAGAATTTAGTTGATATACGCCCACCCCCATCCCCTCCCCCTACAAAATAATTAACACGTCAAGGTCAATTTCAATTTAATCCCTGGTAAGCGTTGAAATATGTTTGCAAGTGGTCGAACTTGCATCACTGTTGCTTCAAAGACAAGAAAGTAGGTCAATTTGCGGAGTCTATTTATATAGAATAGTCGTTGGAAAGGGCCTCTAGACATTGCTACATACAATACCTAAGGTCAAGACATTGCAATTATGGAGACTTTCATTTGATAGTCCTATATTAGTCTATGTAAACAATGGCCCTCGTGCGGGGCAAACTGTGAACCCAGGGCTTTAGTTGGAACATACGTGGTAGACAAAAACTAGGTGATGCTACATGTAAAATAGTCAAGCCATGCGTCTTACGGCTTTGAATAGATTTTTAAAGATTTTTAAAACATTTCCATACAAAAGTCTACTTGTTTATAAAATAAGAGCAGCTTAACCCCAGTGCCATGCTTTGAAAAGAACTGGATAGAGGACTACTACACAGTGCTACACATCCACATAACTTAGCTCTATGCCTTGCAGTTTCTGACCATGCTGACAAGAAAGTTTTACTATATTGACCAAGGGAAACAATTTGAACAAAATTGATAAATGTCTACTACACTTCTACGACACATATAATATCTAAGTTCTGGGCATTTTGGCTTTGGAAAAGAATTTTTTCAATTTTTCACTATACGCATATTATGTAAATTAGCTCCGCCTATTGCGGCCATGTATGTTTTTACATATCAACCTGGCTTGAACATTAGTGCATGAGGATCACTCAACGGTCATTTCTGTGAAATTGTTTTAAAATTGACCCAGTAGTATTTCACAAGACGGACAAAGGACACCTGACCGCGAGTAGTCATAATAGCTCACTGTAAGCACAACTGAGCTACAAATATGTATAATAGGTTTAAAAGTGATGCACTATCCTTTTCAGAAACATCAAAATTGAAAGTTGTCGATTAAACAAAATAGCAGACTGAGGGTTAATTTCTCAATAAATAAAAAAACGTTTGCTGTTATTCCTTATATTACTCTCGTATCAAAATTTAAACATTACATCAAACTCAGAATAAAACTTTCTAACTGAATAGAAAAAGTATATACTTGACTGAAATGCAGCTCGCTAATAATTATATTAGCTGGCATGGTGAACGTAGCACCAAAAGCTCTCTTCTGAACGAACGTAAGTTGATCCTTTGTGACAGCCCGCATGCCAGGCAATTCTAAAAATAAAAAATACGGGATTAGAGTTTGCTTCTATGATTATGAATTTCAAAATGACCTATATGCAATAAGTAATGTAAGGTTTGAGTCAGAATGGCATGTTACCTTACACAGTGTACTTGGCCAAGGTAAGTGTATAACATATGTGAAACAAATTAAGGACATACATTTAGCTAGCTTCATCTGGCAAAATGTTGTTTTTCTATTTCATGAATGAGGCGAAATAGTAACATTATAATTAGGTTACGGGGTGTAATGTATACTATTCCATGAATGTTACGCTTATTATTTTCATAATCTACATCTGTCAACTTACTAGTGTGATATATGTAAAGACATTTCACTGTTGAATAAAAACGTTATGTAGTGTTTTGTTGCCCGCCCCCCCCCCCCCACGCCACACACACACACACACACACACGCACACGCACACGCACACGTACACGCACACACACACACAAGAAGTATTTGTCATATTTTAAAGTACCCTATACAGTTGAAATGGTTATATTTGTTAAGTATTTATGCATATTTGTTTTTATTCTAAGTTCCAAATATATTACATGCCATGTAGAATTACAAAACATGTACAATTTTGTCACGGGTAACAAATGTATGCCATAATGCCAAGAAATACAGTATGCAATTGTTAATTACTTAATTCTGTGTCAAGACATATCAGACAATTACAATTTCAACACAGCAAATAACAGAAAGGTCCCTGTAGGAATTGAACCAGGACCTCTTGATCTCAAAATGAATGTTCTACAACTGTGCCTAGCTACAAAATATGTACAACTATAAAATCCAAAATATTCCAAATGTTCATATAAAAATGATTACTGATTACAACCCTTGTACTTTAAGAGTATACTCTTCGGAATCAAATTAAATATCTCCCTAAATATAGATACAATTTGAACACTAAATAAGTCACTACGCTCCATCTTATGATTTCTCAATCCTTAACAATCCTGTTGTGTGCTTTATTACTTATTAATAAAGACTTTGATCACCAGAGTAACCGTGGGTTAAACATGGGGTTTTCTCTTTCTTTTAGACAAGTTATAAGTGGATTTTTGTGCGTTTAATTCAGCCTGTTGTTGCGTTATTTATTCTTGGTAAGAAAACAAATGTTTCAAGACGACACACAAATATACTAGTATTTTAACTGAGTTCAAGAGGTTAATAAATCCATACTCATTCGATATGTAAATATTGTACAATATTCTGAGAAATAGATAATTTCAGAAGTTTAGGAGCACTTTCATATCGAATAACATATAAAATGACAAAGGATAGATGCTTAAGAAAATATTATACTGATACCAACAGTGTATATTTGTATTGAACGTCATTTTGTTTAAATGATTTCATTCACAGCTGACCATTTCAATTTATTAGAAAACTTAAGTTTAGCATATGAGCGGTCGGTCTGACACAATCTTACCAGCCGTCTAAATTACAGAACTGTTCCTATGTATAAACGAAACTGTGCCTAAAAGGCATACTTGCTATTAGGGGCCGAAGACTGCTTCCGCTAATGGAGGATAATTCAGGTAAATGCGTAGTTATGGTAAAAGAATTGAATTACCCGATTAAATTAATTTAAAAAGGAGCATCGCTTTCGGGTGCTGGACGCTAGTCTGATTTTATCCATTTTATCTATTACAATTTTTAAGTGACAATGTCATTGACCTTGATCCCAAAACACAATCCAACAAAAGGTGTTCATAATAATACCTAGACACTAAATTTGGTCACAATAATTCAACTACAACTAAAGATGTTGTATTTTCCCCATGTTTCTATTTTTAGAAAAAAAACCTGGACCTTGACCAAATGAGCCCCAAACACAATCCCAACAAACGTCTTTTTCCACATTATGTCATTATTACATTATGTCAATTGTAACTAAAGATATTGAACATATTACCGTTTGTCATTTTTAGTTACAGTGACATTGTCAATGACCCCAGGAGCCCCAAAACACAACCCCATTAAAGATCTTCTTAAATACTTACTACAAACAAAGGTGGTTACATTATGTCAACTGTAACTTAAGATACTGAATATATTACGGTTTTTCCTATTTTAGTAATAGTGACCATGACCCGACGAGCCCAAAACCCAATCTAATTAAAGATATTTATAAATACTTCATTTACACTTAGTTTGATTTTATAATGTTAACTTTTACAAAAATATTGTGTCTGTAAAACATTTTTTGTTAAGAAGGAGAATAATCCAGTCAAAATACATGACAGCGTTATGTAACTTGTAAAACGCTTCCTTCATTCAATTGTACATTTGATAGTCAACAGGTTTTCCAAGTTTTGAAGTTATAACTTTGATATGTAAGTGACCTAAGTCCAAAAATACTGAAATATTCCCCCTACAAATGTATGACTCAAAAACCCGTTTTAAATGTTGAAGAACATTACCCATTAATTGTTTATGAAACAACTGAAATCAATCTACATAAAAGGAGCTATGTCCAATTCTAAAAATCAACCAAAATCCATCAAATTTCATGTTTTTACCTTATAAAACAGGTCTGACTCAGCATCTTAAGCAATCAATGTGAAGAAAGGTATTACATGAACAAGTTTTCCAAATTTCAAAGTGATAGCTTTGATAATTTTTGATTGTTTCCATGTAAGTGACCTGAACGAAACACTTAACTAACGCTGACGACAACAACGACGACGACAATCAAGTGACGACAATAGTCATTTTTTTCAAAAATCAGATGAGCTTAAAAAACAACAGAAAACAAAAGAAAAATAAAAACGAATTACCCGATTTCGAAAATGTGGATGCCAGTTCCACTTTGCGCATACCGTAGTACGGGTCAAACCTAAGATAAAATACGCAGATAAATTATAGCTAGCAGATAATTTTAGCAATCTTGTTTTTTACATAGGCATACATATCAATATAGATTATAACTATTGACATAACTTATAACCGTTTTTATTTTTCAAATTAGTCAGCCTCAAACGAAAAAGAAAAAAAACGCGTTATTTCCTTCCCATACTGTAAGTGAAAATGGTGAATATTAGGATGACAAAATTAAGTATGTGTACCGATAAATATGCAAATGTAACATACTATCTTCAATGTATCTTAGAATGCAAAATCACAGCTAAAGCTATTTCCCTCCTACCCTTTTGCTGGAGAAAAGTCTAGCACGAAATCCTCTTCTATCATGGCGCTATGGAATGTATCTAGCTCGTCATCTAGTGTAATTTTCTGAAAAAAAATGAGAGAAAAGAAAGAAACTGTTGATGGCGCGGTGGTCGAGTGGTTAACGAAATATGAACTGGTTAAAAACCAAAAGATAGTCTAACGTATATCGATGCTATACACCGGTAATGAAAAAGAGTTAGGATCTGGTACACGGATTCCCTTGTATCTGCATATGTCTCTCTCCAACCTCTGCCTGTCAGGAGTCTTGGAAAGTTCTCCCAGGGAGATATCTACATACTATAATCAATCAAAGGAAAACAAAGAAAGACACTGTCCTGTCTCTGTTTTCACAAGAAAAGAGTTAGCGGTTCAAATGCAGTTTAAGTAGTACAAATTAATTGTATAAAATATTATGTAACTTTAAAATGTTCATTGAATGACGATTTATGAGAGCAGTTCAGGCACAGTAAGCATAAAAGTTACTTTTTGAAATCTTGACTTTCCGCCTGAAATTGGATGGTTAAACTCCTTTCGCTTTTTAATAAATTCGTGACCATCCGAAGTCTTTCTGGCGGTATATAGAGCACCATGAGGACCTGTAAATACATACATACCTGTTAGTAGTAGGGTCAGACAGATAGTTTTTTATGGTGCATCTTGATATTTACTGAGAAACCATAATCTACATATAACCGTGCGGAACTGTGATTTTTTCAAAGAGACATCCTATGAATGCAGTAAAGATTGTTTACTTTGAGTATTCGACATTGTCTTAGGCCAAACTGATGTCTCAATTTTGTCGGTTTACTGATTTCTTTAAAGGTCCCATAAGTAATTTTTCATCCAAATTGTTGATGTGACTTTTAAGACTTTACTGGATTGTACTTCATTAATAATACTTCATACGAAAACAAAATCAACCTGCAACCGCAAAAAATATCATTGAAAAGCATTGAAACTGTATATTGGAACTGCTGACATACTTAGTCTAATAGAAGCAGTAGCAGCATGTAGTTGTAACAGTGATTGTTATATAGGAGGTATGCCATTTAAACAGATGGCAACGTTGTAGTATTTGTAGTAGCCGTAGCAGAAAGATTATTTAAACATGAAGGCAGCAGCAGTAGGGTTAGTAGAAGTTACAACAGCATATTATGTAATACTTGCAATTGTAGGTATTAAGGTTTGTATTGAAGCCGAATAGCAATTGTACCTTATACAATTGTAGTTACCTTCTCTTCCATAGTCTGTTGTATTATATGTCCATCTATCTTTTCCTCTGTCCTCAACCTTAGAACACCAAACAATAAAGCATAGTCAGTGATCAGGAGTGATATTCCATTTAAAGCTCTTACGAAGTAGTTCGTACCATTCATTGTTATGTCTTAATAGTTTATGTCATAAGAAGCGGGCGTAGCCGTTCAAGTGTCTGGTTCAATTAAAGAAAAGCCCAATTGATATTAAGTTCAAACAGTTCAAATTGTTAATATCATTAATTGTTGTGTAAAATGCAGTTCACTGTCAATGTTTATTTACAAAATTATGACTTACTTCGTGTTTGCCGAAAAACTTTCCAGAAAGCATACCACCTATCCCTTTCTTGATGGACAGGACTTCATCGTCACTTTCAGGCGAGTGATACACCTTGCTTATTTCTCCCCGGCGATTAATCACAAAAGAAAACCTTGAATTTACCATAAGAAAACTGACAAAGTTTTAGAACTTTACTCACCCAGTATGAAAAAGTTTTTTGTATATATATTTGGGTTTAAGAATGCACGTAGAGCATGTGATATTTTCATAACATATTGTTTTTACATATAGGTTCTTACATGTACATAAACTACGTAAATGCTTTGAAATTCTTATATAATTTCGTATTTCACTTTAAGCCTATACTGGCTGGAATTCATACATGCACTTCGTTATTTACGTCATCGATACAAAGAAACCACTTGCGATATATTATAACTACCATTATAATTATATCTGTAAAATTGTTCATAACAATGGACTTTAATATCCGAAATATGTACATAAAAATCTTGTTCATATTAATGCATTTTACCATAATTCAATTAAGCTGAAATATTGGTCCTTTATAATACCTAAAACTTTGTTTCAAAATATATTTGTCAAATCTGAGTTTTGTTATATAATAGTTAAATCCTTTAGTACTTGAAAACACTGCAAACTATTCGTACCACTTTGAGAAGTCAAGATGCTTTGTGGAAACACCAGACACTGAAAAGGTAAACAGCAGTAATCATGCAAAGTTTCAAACCTTTAAAGTAATTCGTAAATCCACAGATGGAATAAAACTGAACTTATCTTTGTATACACGGACTAAAGTTTTACCGTAGAACAATCCTGAATTTTATATGTCTTATACATGTATTATCTAACAATCCTGTATTAACAAACTCAACAGTCTTACATTTTTGTATTATGAAATGTAAGTCCTGTAGTTCACGCTTTTTTTTATCATTCTGTAGAGCAGAAAAAAATATAGTGGAAAATAAATTATGACTACAAGGAAAACGAAATGCAACAATATTGTGTAACCTTATTTTTAATTTAATGACCATTTAATTTAAATCACCTTTTTTAAGGTTGTGGTCCATAAAATAATTAAGGTAGTCTACATAAAGAACATAGTACGCAAGGGACAGAAAGGCGTCTGATTCTCCGAGACCAGTGTTATACTCAGTTTAGTTTAAAAAGCTGAACAGGAAAGTAATGATTTATGATAACTGATAATTATCTCTCCTTTTTGGTCTTAGAATTAAGATACACATATACTGTACTATATCAACGTAAAGTCCAAGGAGCACAATTACAATTAGCTCTTATTTTACCCAGAAAGATGTCTTACCGGCAGATATAACCTTTATGTGTACATTGTACCAAAATATTTCTAACTATGTTTTTAAATCGATAATTATATGTTAGAAATAAATCAGGCTTTCTGGTAACGTTTTTTTTTTCGTGAAGAAACAACTTGCATCGAAAGAAATGCATAATGAACTCAGAAATCAACATTGATTTAGTAATAATTAGCATGGTAAGACTATACGCTGTGGCATAGTTTCTTTTACAATTATCAGATGTTGAAAATATTACTTGCTGTACAAGTTTCAGCTTTAGCATGCAGTATAAAGGAATATGCTATTACCATATGACCCGTCCTGCTCCACTTTCTTCAAACTAAACTGATGGATACGCAGTAATAGTTCCTGGCTATATGAATCATTCCATATGTTGATGAGGCCAACCTGCCACAAAAAGAAAATTCTGCCCGTATTAATGCTATATGAATTTGAAGGTTCTTAATATTGGTTTTCACCTCACAGTTGGTAGGAACACAATAGTACCATTTGTTGATGACATGTTGTAAATAGATTAATTCGTCCATCCATAAATGGCAAAAGCATAATTATTTTGAGGTATTTTATTATTTGTGTAAGCATTTAGTCGAAATTGCCTCTAGTGCCTACATTATATTAACTATTTTGTACATCCGGGGACGAGAACTTTTCAGATTTTTGTCAATATACGCAAAAGGATTTCTGTATTTATAATTTATATTTTATAGCATGATGAGTATCTGAATACAACGGTTATAAATCTTCATACAGTTTTACAAGTGAAAGACAAGTAGTAACAGACTAAAATTCAAAACTACTACAGCCGAGTTTACAGTCATGTATTAATAAAAGTACTTCCAATTGTTAAAATTGTAAAATAATTCTAAATTGAGGTAGGATGTTTACCATGAAATGAAAATAGCAAAATCGTAATATTATGCACGTCTAATTATCAGTCTTTATTCATAAAGCAATAAGACAAATGGCTATCTCTCAGTTCCTTTTCATCGTTACTAGGGGCGGTTTATATAATGCACAAGGCTTGTCTTTCATTTGCAGGATCTTTACATTGTATGTTCATATGGCCCATTACTTGCTAGTATGTTTTGTATTTAAGTCAATTATTTGCCGATCCAAATGAGTGGCTGTAGAATACAAACTGAAAGGAAAAGTAAAAATCATATTTAAACAAAAATTATCCCAGAAAGACCTCCTTATTCCAAAACATTTCGTCAAAGAATCATTGCTTTATCTTATTTTATACAAGTTACATTTTTCTCTGTGTATTTCGCATATCTTTTAAAGCACCTTTACTTTAAAGCAAACGATTCAAACTATATCAATTGGAAAA
Organism: Saxidomus purpurata; assembly: GCA_022818135.1. Taxonomy (NCBI): domain Eukaryota; kingdom Metazoa; phylum Mollusca; class Bivalvia; order Venerida; family Veneridae; genus Saxidomus; species Saxidomus purpurata. The sequence continues at coordinate 35,820,209 of JAFMSR010000004.1, forward strand.
TATCCTTTCAAAATTTGATCAAGGATATCTATCTTCGTGTAATACGGTTGACAATAAAGTACCAACTTAGATTTTGTATGACTTTATATGACTTTCAACATTTAATATTGTATTTATCAAGTGCAACGTGATTGATATTATGATTGATATCATCAAAGACATTAACTGCATTTAACGATTCGAGACAGAGTATTTGCTCAAGGTCAAGCGAGAAATTAAAATGACTTTAAATCACAATGCTTTCTAAAATTTAAAGTAAATTTTACAAATTTAAAGTCTAAATATGCTTCAAGGTTTAGAGAGCCAAACATGATAAATATCAAATCATATCTTATTACGCATACACTTCTGTTTCATATATATATTGCACATTATGTTTTATACCAACTCTACAAAAAGCTAAAAGAAAGTTAGTCTCAAAAGTTTTTTTTTTTCATTGAGCTCTGGTTTTTCAGGAAAAAGTAACTAATTTACAGATCTATGTTTACTCTGTCCCACATAAACATAACTACAAAATAATGCATTTATTTTGTCTCAGAAGACATACAACACAGAACGTTGAAAATGTGATAATTATTAAAATGCGAGTATCAAATAAACGGCAAACGTAAACGTATTTTTTTTTAAAGAATAGCATAAACATGGATATTGATTAACGATATTGTCGAACCAAGTGTACTTTCCTATTAGCGAATCATGAAGTCTTATAGTTTATACTAATTTATTTTAGCTCGATTGTGAAGAAAGCTTGTAGCTTATCGAGTCACTCTCGAGTCCGCTTCCTGGAAAAACCAGTACTGGTGTCATATGAGGAGGTACGGTCGTGACCTTGGTGGGGCTCGAACCCACAACATCCGGGATGAGCGGCCGACACCTGAACCTCTCCACCGCCGCTCCCCTGTGAATTCTTAATAGGAAGGTGGTATAATATTCCGTACAATTATAGAAAGTGTTAATGGACATCCAACTATTATTAAATATAACCAGTTTTTAAGCAACACTGATATTGTAAAAGTGAACTATGTATTTCACCACACGGTCCAGATGTGTGTGCAATGAAAAACTATGTTTTGATTACAATCACTGAATTTCTCGTACAACTTACACATTTCACGCTTTTCACGTGCTGTCCATTTTTCCCAACGCTGTATTGTTGTAATCGTCTATACTTACTCGGACAAATTGACCTGATCCTCCTGACCTCTATTAGCATAATTTCACGGCCGATTTACTGTATTTATATTCGGCCTTCATTATACGAATATGCACGTGGAAAGTAATTATAACATAGTTGATAAATATTGTTCAGAACGTAGTATATATTGTGATATCGATCGGTCCAGTTTTAGTTTAAAAAGTATTTTCTTAACAGTACCTCTTATGTTCGAGTACTGCCAACGAAAGTGTAAACTTTTTATTTAAGTTTAGCTCATTAAATGTTAGACATTTTATTAGGCATATAATATTTGTTCACCTTACTCATGTTTATATTTTAATCTTTTCCAAAAAGAAAAAAAAAGCTCGAGATGCTCGTGCATTCCGTACTCGACTGTTTCCGTTAACATATAAGATAAAATCAATTAAAAAGAATTTCCGTATTTGGTATGAAAGGAACCGTAAACACATGTTAGTGTTTGATCCCATTTGGCCAACAATCGAATGGCTCAGATGTTAAAATAAGCGGCTTTCTTTTTTATTAAAACTACCTACTAAATCATTTAATTTAGTAGGTGTTTGAACCCATTTGCCTACCAATCGAATCGCTCAGATTTTCAAACAAACGTCTTTCTTTTTTATTAAAACTACCTACTGAAATCACTTAATTTATTAAGAGCTCGCTCTAATTGGAAAGCACTTTAGCTCCGCCCACAATCGCGGACCTATGTATAAGTTAGAGTTTATTAAGTCAAATTTTAACAATTAAGAAACCCAAAGGGAGCGAGCGGTAGCATACAAAGTATAAATATTCTGAACACCTAAACAAACTGCGTTTTAAATGTTTTACTCTCAATTTGACACAAGATACCGTTAGTTTATTTTAATGTCAAATGCTACCGAGATGTAAACAAACGAAATAGTATTGTAATTGTTACAGTAATAACCACACTGATGTGATTAAAAGTAGGGGCAAACGGCTTAGAATTTCTTTATTTAAAATTATAAATACTGCCAGTTTTGATAGTTCCACCACCCATCCAGGACTAAATCTCAGCCATGTCCTAACTGTGTCTGCACATCAACCCAAGATTTGGCGAGAAAAAAAAAACATTATATAATTTGACTGTAGTTTCTCCAGCAGCTATACATGTAGTTTAATCATTATATGGGTTTGTTGATAAGAATAATTTAGACATTGAATACATCTCACCTCTTCTGAATAAACTTATATATTTTTTTTTCTTTTCTAGTGGCACAAAAAAGAAACCAAACATCAATAAACATGTGGAGGTACTAGGGCGACCGTCAAATAAAACTCAAGAGATATACGCTTAAATACCCGTTTATTACAAATTATTTTGCTTTCCCACGACATTGCAGTGATCTATCATGAGCATGGTCTTGTAATCAAATTGTAGGTTTATAGTACTTTTCGTGTATGCAAACTATTACAAATCAAACAAAAACATAAAAAAACATGCCCTTGAGTCTGTTTCAAATGTGATTGAATAATGAGTGGTTACTGACAATAAGATGAATTGTTCACGTTGCATGTCATGCTATAATTGATCAATTATTCGAAACATAATAACTGCGATAATAATCAAAAACGTTATACTGCAAAGTTTGGTTCACCGTCACACAAAGGATCTTCCTTGCACTGAGATAAAAAAAGGCGTTTCACACGGTGTAATTTTATAATTTCGTTTGCAATATTCCAAATCAATTGTCCATAAGTCGCTTTGTTGTTGATACAATATGTGATTGTCGTAATTATTTTGACACATTTTAAGCTCGACTTCGTTCTTTATACAATACTATCTTTAGTTAATGTTTACAATTATACAAATACAGATACATTTTAGGATGACTGCTTAAAACAGTGCAATAGATCTTTAATTATGAAAACTATTAGGTCCGATCGTCTTCCAGATAAAAGAAAACAGGTGTTAAAAAACTAGCCTAAGGAATTTTGTCAAAAAACAAATTAGAAAACGTTAGCTTAAAATAACATAAACCAGCTTGATTGTTAATAGGACACAAACACGCAAGTCGAATATGCACATCCATGGCGGTCATTTCTAAGTTTCAATGAACCTCTCATTAATTCATATGGGCAGTAACTTTATATCGGAAATATCTACTGATAACATCATAATTTTAGCATTATGTATTTTATAATTAAATTCTGTATTTTCTTATACATAGTTAATTCGGTGAATATTTTAAGAGGATCATTTCAAAACAAAAGGTTTTTTTGATACTAATATTACTCTCACATCAGCTCCCCCAATAAGTTCAACGCAAGAATACTGGTATGTCGTCTGCACTGCATAAAAATCAATTCTGTATCATGAGCGTTTGTAATAAATGAATTCATATTCAAGAGTAAGAAGAGTTTGAATGGCGTCAAAGTACAATAGCAAGTTTGAAGACCGTAGGCCAAAGCCTTCTTAAGTTACTTAGCTGAAACGATTTTCAAATGCAAGGTTACTGTGACCTTGACCTTTAAACCAGTGACCTCAAAATCAAAAGGATGTTCTTTCTGCTCATTGCCGATGCCCTTGCAAAGTGTGATTCCTATGGTCACAACCGTCACAAGATAAAAGCGGAAAACAAAGATCTAGCGATCGACCGACAGAACGACCGACCAACAGCTACAAATGTAAAAGCAATGTAACCCACCTCATCGAAGGAATTTCACTAAGATACCAAACAGTATTATGAAACGAGGTATCTAACGTTTTTGTCGGTTGTTGCTGCTTACCCTCTAGATTCGTGCAGAGTTTAAGACCCTTCAGGTTCGTTGATTTTAATAACTGATTAGACATATTTAAGACAAATGAAATAAAATGCGAGATATGTGACCAGAGAAACGTGTGTTTCAGTAGAGATCAATTCAAGTAGCGACTGACAAAACGCCAAAATTTTCAAGAAGAGGGGTATACTGGTTTGCAGATGTCGGTCGGTCGGTCCGTCCGTCCGTCGATCCGTCGGTTGGTCCGTTGGTCCGTCCGTCCGTCTACAAACTGATTTCGGATGATAACTCCAGAACGCACCTGCCTCGCTTGTTTAAACTTAATTTGTAGCTTGGCCATGAGCAGCCTTGAGGTCCGTATGTCAAAGTCAAGGTCACAGTGACCCGGAATAGTAAAACGGTTTCGGACTATAGTTCAAGAACGCTTAGGCCTAGGATCTTAAAACATGATGTGGAGGTTGTTCATAACTGATAGAGGACACCTATTGCTTGTAAGGTAAGTAAAACAAAGGTCAAGGTCTCAATGTTTAAGAAAAGTAGAACAGTATCCGGACGGTAACTTTGTAATTTTATTCTAGATACTGGACATACATTATTTAACAGTTTTCTTAATAATTAAATCATAATACAGTATGAAAGAGGCTATTTGAATTTTGTTCACAGTTTCGGTTTTATTAAAGAATTATACTTATTATGTGACATTGCCAACATTTTACAGAATTCATACATATTATATCTGATATTTGAATACAATGTTTTGTTCATACATGTAGTGTATTGTAAAAGACTTATGTTTCATATGTGTAAAATATAACAAATACAAACAAATAGAAACCGGTAAAAGAAGCCCATGATAAAGTGACACTCTAATAAATTGTAAATTGGCATATTATTTAACGACATAAAATATCTAATCTTATAGCATTACCTTGCCCTCTATATGAAGTCTTTGAAACCTTTTGATATCTACGGATGTGTTCAATCCGTAGATATATTCTTGTCCCGGCTCGTAATTTATAAATCTTGCATAGCAACTTGCGATCGTGGCGATGCCAATGATACCTTTCAATACTAGCATCGTGCCAGTCATTGTTGTTCTTAAAGCATCGTGTTTGCTTTCTCTTCTTTTCTGAAAATAAAATCTCATTCTACTGATCTTTCAAATTTAGTTTTGATATCTTTTTCATAATTTCTGTATATAAAAACGAATTCATAATTCTGTTATACGAGAGGTATAGAAGCAATTTGTATTTAAAATTGTAATCTTACCTTTGTATAGTTCAAACTAAATAATCTACCACAAATCGGGTTTAGTTAAATGTCTACGTCTACACAAATGTAATTCGTATAATAACAAATGGAAAATATTTTATCATGACAGTCAGTTTAAACGTCTCGTTTGTCAAGCTGATAACCAATCAAAAGAAACATTACCGATTACTCGTAGTTATGGTAGGCATGTGCGGCATACCGTCATGCAATATTTTCTTCAAAATTTAGTGTCAAATATGGCTGGGTTTTATATTTTGTTCTTTGCCTTTTATGCTGGAATTTCTATTTGGTAAGAGCAGTTGATCATTTATTTTCACTTAGTGTAAGCTTAATTTTAATCTTTTTTAATTGACACTACATGTATTTTTGATATTTGCATGAATGCGTACAATGTACTTGAATAAATAAACTAAAATATTTCGCGTTATAAACGTACCTTTGTATTTAAGATCAATTTAAGCGTTCTCAATGTAGGATACAAGTGGCTGTCTTTGTCTGCGTTATAAAAATTATGTTCTCTACCCGTTGATAGTGGCATGGTCTATTTATGTTATTTTCATTACTAGTAGAACACTAATTATCAAGACACATATCGTTCAGGCACAACTGATTGTTATTTGTTATAAAACATTCATTATGTTGCTTTTTGAATAGAAAATACGTTTTATTAAAACAACGGCATATTTTCAGTGGTACTGCGGGAAATAAGAAACGCTTTCAGAAAACATATTTTCGTGTAGATACAACATGCGTACGAAAGAAAGGCAAACTTCAACATTGTTTTAGAGATTTATAATTATTCTATCAGTACAACGTCGTACATCTTTATTGTTTCGGAGTTCTATTATTATTACATCGGTACAACATCGTGCATCTTAACTTTATTGCTGTTCAAATAGCTGAAGTCATTTTGTCAAAAATATTCTAATAATAGTTCTTTCTCGGTCTAATCATGCGATAGCATTGATTAAAGGAGAACTTTTATTTCAGTTATACATCACACACAAAACACACAGGCAGTACGAAAGAAAACCATAACGACCACGAAAGAAAACCATACGAGACACATATTGAAAGCTCGGGAGTTTGTGCTTACAATTTAATGATTTAATAGCATTCAGTTACTTTCATATATTATACGTTTGCGCTACTGTATAGCTCATTTGTTTTATGTAGTTATGTTTATCTTTTGTAGTGCTGTAAAGTACTGCCGTGTAAGTTACAAAACTGTAACAAGGTACACAGAACATGGTTGGTGGGGTTGGTCATGGGGATCAAGGACTGAATACAAGTAAGTTAAGCAAAAAACATTTTTATTCTAAAAATCTTTTTAGAGATGTTATGATAAGAAACATGTTTGTACTATCTATTTAATTGATGTAGCCAGGTGTCTTATCAAAGATGCCTGCACTATTTCGATTTTTCACGTTATCTCCTAACATACAAAACAGTTTTGCTATATTTCAAAGCTTGATGATGTATGGTGCTTTATTGTATTTCTGATACTGCCCTATGTCTTGTCAGATATTTTGAATTCATTTCTCATCTATTTTGCAGGTTTAACGCACGTTTTTCTTTCGTGTTATAACATCTGCAGAATCCCGAGGGATACGCAGATGATTTTTGCAGGTGTAAAACACGAAAAAACTTTCGTTAACACTATTCTAGCTTAAAACAAATCATAAAAATAAGAATAAAACGCTCTTACTGGTTCGACGTTCAACAATGCGCGGCACAACGTCCGTGTTGTTTACGTCACATATATGACGTCACTAGCAGTTTAAGCCCGGCACTGTTGACGCCGTGCTTGATGAATACTTGGAAACAGGTCCATAGTTTACAATGGCCCTGTAATGCGCGTAAATGAAAACGGGTTACAACAGCGCGCGAATCTCCCCGTTAACACACGTTTTTCCCCCTGTTATAAAACCAGGAAAATGGGCAAATACAGTATGTTTTATGCTGGAATAAAAATATAACTTCAAACATAGCACTTGTCACACGCAGCGCGCGATACAGCATAAGACAAGCACGTTACACGAACATTAAATACACAATGATCGATTCAGAACGATACACGGTATACAAAACATACGATTCGCACACCATACGATACACAATTTGTGTAAACGGTATTTCCGAACTATATCCGCACACTTCACGACGACCTCCGCGATTTTCATTCAATCGTAAATCTGAAAAAAAAATTCCTTTGGATTTTGGAACCTGAAACTTCGGTAAAACGTTATGTGCCTGAACAAATTCTGAATTCAATAGACTCCCCAACAATCAATTATAATCAGTGTAAAAGCAGAACCGTAAACGAAGAAACTGCAGATGCTGATAGTCAGATACTGACTGATTCACTGAGTGATTACACAACAGGTGATTCAAATCAGGAGCCCATGGATGCACGTCAAACATCTGGTGATGTAAACAATAAAATCGAGAACAGGCACGGAAAGTCATGTGTACATTGCCATGACACGGACTGTAATTACGAAGGTGTTGACCTGAACAATGTTCATTGTCAGTCGTCCAGTAAATTGAACAGATTTAACTGTTTTACTGATTGTTATGGTAGCCTGTATAGAGGGCAGTCTTTATTTAATACGTATTTGAATGTTGTTACAAATCAGCCTATGTTTTCGGCTATATAACAAACTTGTTCAAATGTATATAGAAATGAAAATTATTTTAACAATCAATCACAAGTGAAAAGTCAAAATCAAAATGAATTACACAATATGCATAAGATTAATGTTCCTATGTCAATCACAAACTATAATATAGACTATGGGGCTACTTTCCTTTTTTACAGTACCCTGTATACAAAACCGTTATGTCCTGTCTATTTTTCGTGCAATGTGCCATACGGCCTATTTGTTTATCATAATGCATCTTTTGACTGGTATAACCGTTTGAGTAATTACTGGTACTAATGTTATCTTTATTTTGCTATAGAAAACTGCTACATGTATTCATGTGTATACTTGCCAATATTGGACATTATGCATGAGATCAGGAATAGCCTGTTATTAACTGATATGTATTGTTCGCTGTATAACGCGTATCTTAGTAACTATTTTCAAAATTGATAATTGCAATTTTAATCGATTTTTTTACCAACATATGGAACGCATGTATGTAATATGGACTTGTGTTATAACGGAAACACCGGGTATAATATCGTACAGTTTAATACTAATGATTATCGGTCTGTCCCGACTAGCACGCAGTATGGGAATGATAACGTAGGTAAAACCGTAGTTCACATAAAATAAATCCTAACGGTGAAAAAGAAAGATATTAGGCTTCGTCAAGTGTTTCAACTACGAGTACTGCTTATTCAAATAGTGAAATCAATGATGAAGATTTACAAGACTCTGAGAATGCAAATACCTCCGATTGTTACTTTGTAAATCGCTCTAACAGCGTTAAAGTTTTATCTGTAAACGTGTGCGGTTTAAAATCAAAGTTGCATTGTCCAGAATTTATAGAACTTATGAACCAGCATAGCAAAATCGGACTACAGGAAATTAAAGCGGGCTCTCTTGATTATATTGAAATGAAAAACTATGACATATATTTTAAATATCGTAAGGCAATTACTACATTGTAGAAGGAAATCTGGCAGAATCGCACTGGCGGTTAAAAAAAATATTTCAAAATACATTTCTGTTATTGAGTCGGACTGTGACTTAGTACTATGGTTTACTAGTTCGAAAGACCTTTGTAAATCGGACTCGAATATCTTGTGTGGTGTTGTATACATTCCACAAGAATATTCAGATTACTCTGTCGAAGACCCTTTTTATGAAGTACAATTAGATTTTAACCGTGTTTCATTAAACTACAAAAGTCGTTGTTTGTTTGGAGACTTTAACTCTCGAACAAAAAACCATATAGAAATAGACAATGATTTATTTGAAAACCAAAATCTCGATGAGCTGCGCGACGAGTATAATATTGAAATGAATAAATTTGACACAGCAAATAATACTGTGCTTAAACGCCAAAGTTGTGATAAGTGTAGCAATAATTATGGTCATAGATTTATCGAGTTTTTACAGATAAATGGCTTGTATATTTTAAATGGTAGAACAACCGGAGATACACCGGGTAAAAACACTTGTAAAGGTGTTAGTACGGTAGATTATTTTGTGTGTAGTTTTGTGTAAATTTTTTTAACACTGTACAGTATCCACACATATTGTTCTAAATTTTTGCCCATTATTGTCAGATGCACATAATCCATCAACTTTGACACTTAATACCGAAACCATTTCCCAACGGCATGAATTAAATAATAAGGAGCCGTCTATAAAGTTGTGGGATAATTTTAATGGTGAAAATTTCATACAAAAAATTGACACAATCTGGTTGGACGAGTTTTATACACAGATATTAGAGTGTGAAACCAAATGCACCTTTTCACAAGCAAATGCAGATGATATAGTTTCTAGCATAGCCACAATGTTCTTAGATACCTCAAAGAAGGCATTCCGATACAATATTACTAAATGTATAGAAACTTAGGATAGTAATGTAAATTTCACCTGGTTTGGGACACAATGTAAAAAAGCTAGGCGTAATTTTCACAGGGCGAAATACTCGTATAAGATTAGAAAGTCGAATACAAACAAAAATAGATTAAACGAATGTAGTAGAATATATAAGCACACTCTAAGTTTCTTTAAAAATAAATACAATAGTCGTAAAGCCTAGAAATTACGTAATTTAAAAACTAGCGATCCGAGAAAATATTGGAAAAATTTTACTGGGAAAGAACTCAAACCAAACTGAAGCAAATCTTGATGACCTTTACAACTTTTTCAAAAATGTTAATAATGTTCATGATGACTCAGCTGATACCACAGCTAACAACAATGAACAAACCAATTACACTACTTACATTGTAGCTGTCTTGGCAAACTTTTTACGTGTATTATTAACAATAGAGTAAGCGATTACATAGAAAACAATGATTTATTGCACAATTGTCAAGCTGGGTTTAGAAAAGGATTTTCAATTTCAGACAACAAGTTTATTTTGCAACACCTTATTCAATTTGTTAACAGTAGAAAAGAGAAATTGTATTGCGCATTTATTGATCTGAAACAAGCTTTCGATACAGTATGGAGGAATGGACTATGGCAAAAGATCTTCAGTTTAAGAATAAATGGTATATACTTAAATCTTATAAAAAAACATGTACAAAAATATAAAATCTTGTGTAAGAGTAAATTCAGAAGTCTCAGATTTTTCCACGTGTAACGTAGGCGTGCGTCAGGGTAAAAATGTATCGCCGTTACTTTTTTTGAATGATTTAAACAACTATTTCGTACAAAGCATTCAAACTGAAGGTGTAACAGTCACAAGCGGTCAGCGAGCGGATGAAATGAACGTTTTTCTTAAATTATTTATTTTTCTATATGCAGTTGATACTGTAATTTTGTCAGAATCAGAAAAAGATTTTCAACATGCACTTAAAATTTATTAACAGTATTGTAAAGATTGGAAACTAACAGTAAATACAACAAAATCAAAAATCATAATTTTTGCAAAAGGCAGACAACGACCAATCGTAAATGAATATAAATATTTAGGAACTTACTTTAATAGAAGTGGATCATTCACTACTAGCAAAAGTCATATTGCCTCACAGGCTACAAGGGCGATGTATAGTTTAATAAGAAATCGTTTAAGCCTACCTGTTGATATCAAAATAGATCTTTTTCAATAAAACCATTAAACCTTTATTGGTATACGGTGCAGAAATATGGGGATATGGGAATTTAGATGTCATTGGACGGTTGCAATTGAAATTTTTAAAGCATATTTTAAATTTGAAAGGTCATCTCCAAGTTACATGGTTTATGACGAAACGTAAGCCTCTCTCAATAGACATAGAAGAAAAAATAATTATGTTCTGGTCACGTTTAAATGAATATGATCTAAACAATCAACCTAAAAGACTTTCTTCTATAATCTGTAATAGCATGTATCTATTATCAAAAGATCTAAATGAAGCCACACTTAAGAAAAAGTACCCCTGGATTTCAAACGTTAAAAATATCCTAATTAAATGCGGTCTGATAAATGTTTGGAATGAACATTATTTACAGAATAGTGAATGGCTTAAAATAACTGTTAGACAAAAGTTATACGATTTATTTTTGAATGAATGGTACTCGCTTGTTGACAATTCTAGTAATAGTACTTTCTACAGAATATTAAAAAAAGAAATCAAATTTGAAACATACTTGTTATTAACCTCCAACCCCTTTCTAAGTTACATGATAAATCTCCTAACAAGAAACCATCGTCTACCAATAGAAACTGGAAACTGGTCAAGAATACCTATTAACCTTAGGACTTGTAATACTTGTAATAACACAAATAGGAGATGAATTTCACTAATTATAAGAATGCTCCGATTTCAGCGATGAAAGAAGAAAATATATCAAGCCATATTATTACCGTCGTCCAAATAGTTTAAAATTAGAGCAACTGATTAACACAAGTAACAGAACTGAATACATAAACTTGTGTAAACTTGTGAAGAATATTCCTTTAAGAACGAGGTGAACACATTTCTTTATATATGTTTTTGTTTGTTTTTTGTTGTTGTTTTTTTTTTTGCCTGAATTGTCAGCTGTATGTACATGTTTGTATTGCCGTTGATCATACATTTCCATGTTCTTCTTTCACAAATGTTCTTATCCTCTTTTTTCACAAACTCTAAGAGTCTTTTAAATATATAGTGCGTTTTAAGTAACAACTAAACTTTGTAAAATGCTTAATAGCCGTTTTTCTCACTCACATAGTACTATTCCCACAGATCTTTTTTGTACTTGATATTCTTTGTTGTTTTGTTAAATAAGTATATGCTGCAAGCAATGTTAAAAACTCTCGTTTGTGTACTATTTCGAGTTGTATATCCTTTTTGATTGAGCCTCTGTAAGCCATGTTACAAACTAATCCTCATTTTTTCATGTAATTATGAAATGAGAGAATAAAGGTATTTGACTTGACTTGACTGTAATCCTCATATTAATTTGATAATGCAAATGCGAATAAAAAAGATCTCGCTTTGTTACAAAACAATAATTTACGGAGATGCAAATTGTTTCATTTTAACACGTTTGGCGAAAAGAAATCCCGAGGCAAAGGGGCCCCATTCAAGGTGTTTCAAACAATTTTCAAACGTTTTATAAATCTGACAAGTGTAATTAACAGTAATATCCCTATTGTTTAATGTTTTTGGGGTAGATCCTAATTACAAATGTAAGTTCCAGTTGTAATTATGTATTATTATTTATTAGTTTTCTAAACAATTTACCTTAAAAAAAAGAAGAAGAAAAAATATTTGTTACTCAAGTTTGAGTTACTGAAAAATGTCCTCATATGCCAAAAAGGTGGCTATATTTGAAACGAATCAGTTTGTTTTGCAGCGGATTGTCAACTTCTTGCTTGCCGGGCCCTATTGATTGTTCAGCCATACCTTGTCATTTGCGTTTTTTTTTAATTATCTTTTCTTTCTAAATCTCATACAATCCCCCAGCTCGTTCAACTTATAACGTGCATGCTTACAGCCTTTTGTAAACAACGTAATAGTTAGTCTAATTTACGGATGTCCAATTTGAAAGTAGAAGCCTAATGAGAATAAATGTCAAAAACATGTATCAATGTTTACATTTCTTTGAATCAAAATGGCCGACAACTTGAAATTCTCGAGCAAGGTCAGAAGAAAATGACAGTGTTTTGAGAGTTGGGTGTATTCTATAAAATAAACAATACTGGGATAACATAGTCTTATTTATAAGGACTAAGTTTGAATGTTTACATTTTACAGTTGAACACGTAAATTTCCTGGTTGGCTGAACTTTTGATTTCTATTGTTCTACCAATTTGATAATTGGTGAGAATATTATTTTTAGTTTTGGTAACCTCTGTGCCCCGAACAGGACATCGTAACATATCAGATCCGACAATTCGACGCCTTAGAATAATAAGGTCTTAAATGTTACTTTATACCTTATATGACCCATGCATATTCGGAATCTGCATTAAAAGGCGCATGTCATAGACCTATTCTCAAGCCGATATCAGTGTTTTATGTTGACCGAATTTGAATCAGAAAAAGGTCGTTAGTAAAAACTGTTTAAGTGAGTTTCTCAGAGAAGGTCGTAACTGCTACTTACGACCTTTGAATTAGACTCATATTTAACTGGGATTTCATAAGAAAAAGTAATATCTGCTACTTACGACCATATAATTCTTACCAGAATCGAGATGTTTTCCGTAAAAAAAGGTTGTGTAATCCATTATAATCTCTATGTTTTGATGTTTGCAAACATTGAAAGTCTATAATTTTTTGTATTATTTTGCTATTTTTTATGTTTTCAATGCGATTGTGGTATTTATTTGTAATTTTTTTCTATTTTCGTGATATTTTCTAGAAATAAGAATTAAATCCAGTAATGATGCAAGAACATTCTGTTTGTTTCACACTGTCAGATTTCAAAAGTGAAAAAGAAATCTAGATTTATCTAGTTTGATTTTGAAATAATTCCGACGAATAAGCTAAGTTTAACAAAGATTTGTAAAAATTCTCCATTTTTGTTCAAATATACTCCATTGATTATATAACTGTTCGAACAAGCGTTTTGAACGGTTAAAATTAGGTTAATAGAGAATATATTCAGCGTTAATTTGCTGAGTTGCATAAGTAATGTGTATATAAACAGATCTTTATGGTACAATTCAGTACTAGATCCAAATGAAGTGTAAGGTCATCAAGGGACTCGAATCCATGAGCTCTGTCACAGAGTTAATTGTTTCTTGCTTATAGCTTGGCCCCATTTAAATAAGACTTTCAAAATATTAAAAAAGCGTCACATGCGGTGTCTGTTTATAAGAGTTTCTTCAGCAATATTATGTAAAAACTGTTATAGCTACTTCTTAGAAACTGCACTAGACGTAATGAGACAATACAATGCCTAAATACGGAAAGTTGTTTGTGCCATTTAAAATGATGTTCGCTCCCAATGTCGACGCAAGACATCACTAAAATGCGATACATCATTTGAGGATGTGATACGATACAACTCTCAACAAAAAATACAATAAAATATTTCGAGATGTTGCTTTGCGTTGTCGTGTTTGCATCTATAACACCATTTCCTATATACCTATAAATATTTATCTAATATTTGAGCATTTTAATACAAACGCCAGTATCATTATTTTTTCGCGGTGGTTAATATATGGTCACTTACCTTCGTGTAGTCGTGTTTATAGTTGAATCTATATCCCAATATGTACTTCAATTACCTATGCATACTTATATTCATGCAACAGTCGCACTGTCGCGAAACTGCATTAAATTGTCGAGCGTTGTTTGATTTGTGTCCCTGCAGGAGATACACAACAACGCGTAACGACATCACGACTGCAACTCTATAATTCTTACGGCATTGCAAACAGACATCAAGACTAAATGAAACGACACACGTCAACGAAAAGCGACGGGCGACATTTGCAAATGACATAATTGCAATTTTGGTATGGGTGGGTTTGGTCCGTGTAATGGCACCCACATGATTCCGTAGCTGAGGGTCATATTTCTAATACACGATTTTGTATAGTATCTAAATTGTACTATTGATTGGCACTGTATGCTAGATTTGTCAAAAGGATCGTTAATTTCGATACTTAAAACAATTCTTCTAATTTATAATCACCTTACACAACACCCATATCCTTCGAAATATTTTAACATACGGTTTGGGACCATGTTCAACAAAAGCGTTGTGCAATATTACACAAGTGCATCACAATACTATTTTAGTAGATTCAAATATTATTTATGTTGGTCTTGAGAGAATAGTAAAAACTGCCCAAATAAAGTGATCTGCTCATTCACATTACAGTCCAGAAGTCAACTGTTGATTACATATTTCGGCCTACTATTTGTTTAATAAAGAGTGGACTTTTGGATTGCTTCATAATAATTTTCCCTTTGGAGTTACTATTTACATGTAGCACATTACAGTCGTTTGATGTAAATTTGTCTTGATGAGTTGATATGATTTTTTTAAGAGACAGTCTTAGTTGGGTATTGAATCACCAGTTCACACTTAACACCGCATGGTGCAGGTTTAAGTCCCTCTTATAACTTGGTACTTTAATGGTGTTCTAAAGATTCTCTGTCGATGTGCATTTGTTATCAAAATGAATCGAGCTATTAAATTCTCAAACAGCATTAGAAATCATGTGAAGAGGACTAAAAGCACAATTAGAAAAAAAATATAATTCTATGCTGCGAGTTCAAACATATCTCCTTCTCCCGCGTTATAAGCCTTTCACGCGAAGCAGGGTAATGAATCAAGGAAAAATTGCGTATATTCTTTGTGTTATTTCTCCATTTGGTATGTATCATTAGTTTTAAAGCAAAACTATGCTTCCTTTCGCGAATATTCAATTAACACAATTAAATTATTGTCTAATACTTTCACGCACATTTGTTTTATTATTTCACAGCGCTATTTATATAAACAAAAAAAAACTGTGATACTACGTATCACAGCGGGCCTACAAACTGTGATACTACGTATCACAGCGGGCCTACAAACAAAGCTTTTATGTAAATATTTTGAAATGGGAGATGCAAATTAACTTTACAGACTTTATAACAGAGACAGAATAAATTTATATTCTAGGTTCGTGTAAAGCAAATACTTGACTATCTGGTTTGTGCATTTACAATTTAGTAACTGTTTCTCATTTTCAGTGTATCATTGAAACAAAAACCTATTCATGAAAAAGCTTTCAATAATCTTTACGCTCTTTCCGTTTTTTTTTGTTTTTTTTTCATCAGGATTTATTAGATTGTATATACGATCCCTGTTTTCAAGTCGAATACTTTACTGCACAACTTGATGGTATTTCACTTTGTAAAACATTTGATGATAGATAAAAATGTATATGAACAGAGATTATCCCTGAAACTTCAAACAGTTTCTTAAATCCCGTATCATCCTACTTGCAGGCGACTTTAAATTTTTAATTTCTCAGTTTTGAATTTCATATACAGTTACGACTCATAAAATGTTGCTTGCTAAAACTGGTAAAAATAGTACTCTCTTATGAAAAGAATGAAAGTCGGACTTGGCTTTTATTTCAGCAAAATTAACTCAAATTGTATAATAGTTCTGGGATATAGTGGTTTAGTATACATGCACGGGAAAGTCGACTGTCTCAGTGGTTGAGTTTTTAAACAAGTAAATTGCAAAGCTGCTGTAATATCCGAGACAAGTTTTTAAGGTGAGGTGTTTGGATCCCAGGTACGAACGGACGATATGAAAAAGTTTCCAAATACGGTCGTCTTAATGTGATATAACTAAAGCACTATTCAAAGTTTATTAGGTTCGATTTTGTATATCAAATAAGCGTGTAGATGAAAACTGCAATACCCACTTAATCGTCATATGACTCATTTATCAAACGCATGTTCAGGTAAAGCAAGCAATACAGATCTTGTGTAGGTGTTTACATAATGATATATACAAAATGATATGGATTTGTGGTATAAATACCTGCAGCATCTTCAATAAAATAAAGTATATTTTATTAAATATATTGAAGTATGACAAGGTATTGAATGTCTTATATTATTTGATAAATACACCATTTGTGGGCAGAATAGCATTATTATTTAAACATATTTGAGCATAAACCCCATACAGTATGTATGCAAACATAATTAAAATTCTGATCTTCGTATCTGGTACACCACTGTACCACTATCCAACTTCACTTATCATGGTGAAAATTTGTTTTGAGTGCGTTTGAAAAGAAAACAGGATACCTGTCAAGTTTTATAAATTATTTGATAAAATAACACACAAATGGACAGCAGTTTTAATTGCACGCTATATTTACAAATGTTTAATGATGTAATTATATTAAAAGTAATGTGGCACTAAATTTAAGGCGCGTTTTATTCTTTGATTTATGTACCGGCTGTTGCTATCTAGTTGTACGTCTTTGGTACGACGTACTTCTCTTATTCGAAGCGGGCGTTCTTCCACCTGCGTTTCTAGGATTTTTGACACTGATATGTGTTATCACTGAATTCTTTAGTGTAATACAAAACTTATGAATGGTTTAACATACTCAAGAAGAAATTATTATGTAAACGTTTTCTAATATGTTTAAAGAGCAAATACTTTAGCAACGTAAATTCCCTGACTGCGACATTATTATATCCAAATAGCTGCAAAGAGATGGGATCATTTCCAGGATAATAACAACTTGGCTTAAACATGTACACGAATTTTGAGCAAAACGGGTTATGCATTGAGGACTTTCGTTGAAAAATGTGGAAATGTACTTATACTTGCTCATAATGCCAGGTTTGATACACTCATGTTTGCAAGTACGTTAATCAAGCATGGGTAGCATCATATCTGCCTTTGCCTTTCAACACATGGCCCTTGGAAAAGGAGATTTCTTATTCGTGGGTCGATTGGTTATAATTATTCGGTGCTAGTAAAGGGCCTTCTGCTCAGTTGTCAGGATAGGTTTAACCTAGCGGCATTTAAGACTTTTATTTTCGAGAAGTTGTGAAAAATGTTTATTCTTTGTTTAACTTACATCAAAAACGTAGTTACGACCTTTTCATTTACCAAATAATAATGAAAAATATGAGCACAAAAAAAGGTCGTAACTGTCACATACAACCTTTTGACCATTTCTAACTTCCCATACAGAATTAAAATTAAAAAGTCCTTTTCACTTAAAAAGCATTTTTATATAATTGTAATGATAAAAACTTATTATTTTCAGTGCATCATCAAAAGATCCGAAAACTGTATGAAGAAAGCAAATCATAGTCTCAATAAAACGGGTTTTTAAATGGGTAGATAGCATGTTTGCACTTACAACCTTATTATTCTAAGGCGTCGAATTAGTATTTGAAAATAAGTTTTATCATAGTGTATTCACTATACCTTTTGTAATACATAACGTAGGATTCTAAAGGAAAAACACCAATATGTGTAAACGGCCAAATCCTTATTAGTGTAGGGTTAACGCACGTTTTTTCGTGTTATAACGTCTGCAGAATCCTGAGGGATGATTGGTGCACAAGCCCGAGGGTTTCTGCAGGTGTAATACCATGAAAAACGTTCGTTAGCGCTATTCTAGCATAAAAAATCATAAAAATAGGAATGAAACGCTCTAACTGGTACGACGTTCAACAATGCGCGGGACAACGTCCGTGTTGTTTACGTTATATTTATGACATCTCCAGCGGTTTTTAAGTCCGGCACTGTTGACGCCGTACATGATGTAAGGCTTGGGAGACAGGTCCGTTGTTTACAATGGCCCTGTACTGCGCTTTAATGAAAACGGGTTATAACGGCGCGTGAATATCCCCGTTAACACACGTTTTTTCTCCTGTTAAAACACCGGCAAAATGGGCAACATTTTATGCTAGAATAAGTAAAGGCACATGTCACTTCGTACTTTTTTTAACCGACACGGTTCGTATAATTGTATCTTAATACATGTACTTTACAACTCATTTATTTTCTAGATTGGTGACCAAGACACAACAAGTGTGTTGTCGCGGATGGGATGGCAGTGGCTGTAATAATGGCAAGTAATAGTATCCTATTTACCGGACTCTGAAACACTTGTTTCGTCCTATAGAAGTATCATTTACTTCCCCCATTTTTTATAGTACATTAAAGCATGTTAAATATTGTTTGTATATGAATTTCATTAACACTTTTCATTTATACAGCAATATGTGGTCAGCAATCAGGGTTTGGTAGATGCAATCGAAATGAAGGCAGAGTAATTCTACCAAACGGCCAAGTTATAACATCGAGTGGTGGAACATGTACTAGTCCAGGGGTCTGCACTGGATGTTATTATCCAGGCTACTACAACAGCTCGGGAACCAAGTTCACGGACGCTTTTTGCAGAAGTAAAAACGCTTTGTAAAATTATGTCTAACGTTTGTTACATACATATTACTTAACAGTTGTGTGATATAGAAATTTGTGCAAATATATTGTTATAGTTGTGAGAGACGGCCCTTGCCTGTAGTCAGACATTTTAGTAAAATTAATTGACTGATGTATACACTAGGTTTGTTCAATTTTCTTTTTGATATCTTTTTACAATTCAGATAAGCAGGTACATGTTGTAATTAAGAAAATGATTTGAACAATGTTGCTAGGTTAGAAATATGGTCATATCTCTCAGGAAATTATTATTTTGTTTCATTCTTGCTTACAGTGTGCAAGCAAATTGATCACTGTAATATACCGAATTGTACAACATTTGAGAACACGTCGTGTGAAAGATGTTCTGGTGAAACTAATCAAGATAGCCCAGGCAAAAATGCTTACATTGGAGAAAGTCCACACCGAAAGCGATGTATAGGTACAAAATGTAACACTGGATTCATTATCTGAATAGTTGTAGCCGTGCAGAGCGTAAGAGCTGCTCAATCACAGCCTCGGTGAAATAATATGTTTTCGAAAATGATATACTAAAACATAAAATGTAAAAGTAATGGCTAGAATCAACAACACAACTAGAAATATACATGGCAATTTGAGAGATAATGTTGAAAATGTCGGTGAGCTTGATTAGACGGCACGGCTACACTACATGACTGTTTAGATTGGGATTTTCAAAAGCGTTTGCAATGCTATATAATTTCGTAATGTATTGTTTGAAATATACTGAAATTCTATTCAGGAATTAATACCGAAATCTTCTTATTTGATGATTTGTTCTAACATATGTTAATTTCCGACAGTTCGAAGTACCCCTTTTCACCAAAATATGAGAGCGAGCATCGTTAAGGTTTAAAGTAGTTGATAAGCGGGGCTGAATAATTCACGAGGGCGAATCTGAATGTTTAACAAGCTATATCTCAGTTAATGTTTCAAATCTTTACAGCGTTGGAAATTAAATTAAATGTAATGCAATTTTTTCTGCTGATTTTATATTCTTGACATATGTTACAATTTCAAAATTATCTTATTATTCATTTTGAAATAGAGGCTTGTTCTTGGCGAGAAGGCAGACGATGCTATCCTGGCATATGTGGAGACAATTATCATTTTAGCGAGTGCAAGTGTGCGAACGGTTTTGAAGGCGAAGACAACGACTGCAAGACAGGTACATTTTAATAAATAAAACTAGGCATTCCCTACCTCTTGCAGATTATTTTCTCAAAACGTTAAACATGAGCTAAATGTACTTAAAATAATATGTAAGTCTTTTTCAAGAAATGTCCAGTTTAAACACGGTGTGACAATACACATGACGATTAAGAAGCCTAGGACCAAATGTTTAGACGTTATTGTGTACAAAAGGTCTAGCTTGTGTCCTCACGAACACGGTCGATATTTACACATTTTTTGTTCAGGTTGAGTCTGTGGAGGAGTGACGTTTCACTGCCACAAACCCCTAGTTACGAACTTTATAGTAACTGACCTGGTTTTAGATAAAAAAATAAAAATTGGTTTGGGTATTCAATTTAAAGGTTAAACATAACCTTCTGCATTATATTCTAGTTATTTGCGTTGATTATTGTTACTTTCAGTTTCCAGAGATAATAAGCCCAAGATCCACAAACAAAGTTTAACACTATGGGGTAACGGAGATATTCGTGTAAAATTTATCGACCTTTCAAATGCTGCTACGGATAAGGTGTGGACGAATGAACTCAAATGGAGCGATATCAAAATAGAGACCTCTACAACGTTTATACCTGATTATATTGCTGCAAATGTGACGAAATCATACATCATTAATGGAAGTACAAACATAGGTGTCAAGGATCTGACCTTTGAGGCAATTTTGATAAGAGGTAATGCAGTCAACATTCAAATTTTATTTTCGTTGAATAGTTCAATTGTACTGAAATTAGTGTGAGGCGTTTTACACATCTACATTTTCTTAAGAAAAATTGTAATATAATGAAAATAATTATTGTTAGGTCTATTACTAAGACCGAATCGATTTTTCTTTAAATCTAGAATTGTAACAGGGAAATACATCTTGAAACTTACTTCTAAAACTTCACAATAGCCGTTGAGTATTTCTCTGTTTGAAATACTGCTGCAGAAAAATGAATGAATGTTTTTGTATTGCTTTAGGTTGACCTGGGTGGTAGGTTTGTCTTACTTTCGTTTTATTGCATGTTGTAAACAGTCCGAGATATACTTTGCATATCATTGGAAGTAAAGTTGTTTCAACTATAATTCAAAATAAACATGCTTATTCATGTACAACCTATTTATAGCCTCTTTCTTGGAGACTTCTGGAAAATAATAAATATATTTGAAAACTGGAAAACTTTCTTTCGTTTTTGAAAAGGCAAAATATAGTTTATCAATTCTTTTGTTAAACTATAACACAATATGGTCACATTCGATGCAGTATGTCATCTGTTTTATTCTGAGAAGACACCCGTTACAATTCCAAATTTAAAAGAAAATTCGATTTGATCTTAGTAATGTACCTTAAGCATAGGTTGGTTCTGTAACTATAACTAAATTCTATACTAAAATCATGGTCCTTTCATAATAATACATATTAAAGTACTCGATTTAGATATTTGTGTCTAAAGTGTTTAAAGACGGATACGTTTTAATTAGCTCGTCTGTTTCAGACAGATTAGTTAATGTCATAGTTTCATCGGCGTTCGTAGTCGTCCTGCTTCCTCGTCGCCTTCAAGCGTCGTCGTCGTATATTTGGTTAAGTTTTTCTTTGTTAAAGTCAACTTTTTCAGTAACCATTCAAGGTAGAGCTCTGAAACTTCATATAGTTGTCTGACATTATAGTAGCAACAAGAGGGGCAAGTTCCATTACTTTTGACTGCATTTTGTCAAAGTTATGCCCATTTTAAGTGAGAATTTTGGATAAGTGTTTTGTTAAACTCCACTTTTTCTTAATAGCCATTCAATGAAGAGATTTCAAGCTCAAAATAGTTGACTTTTATCATGGTGTGTAGGTAGCTTCCGTTGGGATTGCATTCGGGGTCACAAGGGTCAAGGTCAATGTCACTGTTACAAATAACAGAAAAATGGTTACCGCTTAATGACTCGAGTTATGAGTGACCAATTGCATTGAATCTTGTTGTGTACGTAGATTGCGTGAGGAGGAAGCTCGGGATTGCATTTGGGGTCACTGGGGTCAAGGTCAAGGTCACTGTTACTAAAAACGATTGTTTTAAATTCTTAAATAATTTTTCTAAGCAAAAATCTATTTTTTGTGGGGTCAAGGTGAATGTTTTTATTAAATTCTACAATTTCTACAGGCGCCGTTGAAACCTGCTTTGGTGGCATTGCAGCGTTTTTCTTGTTCACTATCAAATGTACAATAGAAACCGATGAAACGGATGGCTATGCTAATGCATAATAATGATCATGTAGAAGTTCACCTATATTTGAAAAGGGATTTTTTTCAGTATTGTTTATTACTAGTAATTGTTCAATGTTTGTATCTTGTATAGTTCTCGCTTGGATACTAAGCAGACGAGCGTCATGCATCCGTAGGCTGTGTTCATGTTATTTTTACTGTACTCTACTTGTACGCTAGTACAATGTGACGTTAAAGTATATCTTAATTAAAGTGTTTGCTGAAATGTTCTCGAAAGACTGCATAACCAGAATGTAGCAAGTTGCTCTTGCAATTGGTTTATAACTAAGCATGTTTGCCATGTTACTCGGTCTAACATGCGGTTTGAATTGTTGTCAATAATCTTACAGTTTAACCACTTCTTATCGTCATATTCATTATTGTTTTACAATCTTTTTGTATATTGTCCATTGATATTTGTTCTAACTCCTTTTAAAATACCTTCATTGCTTTAATTACTGTTACTTGAAGGTTTAAATCTCGTCTCTAGAAACACCTTACGTTACCGAAGACTGAATATGATATCCAGGACGATTTTCAAGCCTTTAGTTACTTCGTTGAATTTAAGAAATTGGTACACATTGCCCGATATACAAATGTACACTCCAGTAGATATTTCCAGTAACATGACCCTAACTGTAATATCAAGTTCAAAGTTATCTGTTACCTATCGCATAGAAAACTATAAATTTTAAAATGTTAAAAATAAAACTGTGGTTCCAATGGCTGCAATACATCGCACGATACGCGTATATTTGTAACTCGTGTCAAACAGGAATCATTTCGTGAAATCGAGGCATACTTCCTAAATGATGATACAATTGTTGCAAATCCACGATTTTATTTAACAAAAACACTGTTATGTATGTTTTACAGATAAATCTTCATATGAATGGAAAGAAACTAAAATATGTAATTATAAAACAGACTGTTCCATAATACACGAAAGAGTGATGATACAGGACAGGGACTGGATACCTGGCAATTATTTCAGACACGGTGACGCGTAAGTATAATATATATTTCAACAAGACAACTCAAATCACGAGACATCCTGTCACACAGGCAAAACTTTAGCGCTTGTTATAACATGAAATAGACGTCTGACTCTTTCAAATTTGAGCAGAGTCCTTCCCCTCTTAAACACATGTATAAAACCATGATCGAAAAGTGTTTGTCAATATCTTTTGCACGGGTTTTGATAGTTGTTATTTTTCACCGACGCTCTTATATAGCTTCGTTTTGCCAAAGCTGAAAACTTTAAAATTTATAGGAAACGTAGTCCTATTAATATCCTTTTGAAAGTGAGAAGTGAATTGTTAAAAAGGCTCAGCTCACAAACGCAGAAGGATGAGACATCTTGTTGTATAAAAGTGACCTAAATTGTAGTTAACACTCATTTACAATAAGAAAGGTAACTGGAAAATTGTAACAAAAAATTCCAACAACTTCCGCTTCGAATGTTTACAGTTAGAATCATCATACTTTCTTCTAAGCATTGAAATTTTAGCTTATGAAAGGAAATGGTAATTGGATGTTTAACATTCACACATTATACATCTATGTAACATATAAAGCCGCACAGTTGTTTCATTCGGCTTATTTTTTACCTCGATCGGCTTTAGTAATACCAAAAACCCACAATAATACAGTTTTGCATTTTCGTTAAATGTAATGATGGTATTCAATATAATTTATGTTCTAACACGATCCGCAACTTTCACAAAAAAAAAGTAAAGGCAACACGTGCAGTAAATGACGCACGCTTGCAATAAATTGCAATGAAATGTTGCTACGCGATCAACATAGTTCGGCGTATTTTACAAACTTTAAGACAATATCGTGTTACAATCGAAATAATTATTGTCTGCGAGTACTTTGTCGGCGAACAAAATTCACTTAGTCGTTCGGATGTGACAAATTAAATAACTCGTGATTTAATTACTACGTATCAGAACTCTTGACTATATTTAATGAAAGAAATGTATTTAAGAAATAATAAATTAATGCCTCCCCGTATTTTGTCGTTGAATAAAACAGAGGCAGGGGTTTCGTATTGCGTAGTAATTAGATTTAGTTTTTGGCATCTGAACGACTGACTTTATTTTATTCAACGATAAAATATAAGGAACAATTTATTATTTCAATTATAAAACTATCCCGAATTTATTGAACGCGTAGTACATGTTATACATCATTGTTACTTTAGAACACGAAATGCGATTGGACGCGCTTGTTTACATACGTCACGTCGTTACGTCATTTACGGTCCGTCGTCCTTGGAAAAACGTGCTGTATTTTATTGTGAAGTAAAATACACAATCTATATGCTTTTCCCTCTAATATGTTTATATGGGAAATGCAGCCGCTTGTGTAAGGAAATTTCTTTAATAACTTGATCATTAATTTTGTCTCTTAGGACAATAAGTTCCATTTATAAATAAGTTATAACTTGATATTATATGTTGCAGCATTGAATTTACGGTTAATGCTGAGAACGGCGGAGTAGTCAGATACCACAATTATGAAACAAGCAGCGAGTCGTCTTATAGCATAATTGGAGTTCAAGACATTAGCACAATGTTCCTAGGCTTTGACACACATCCCCCGAAACATTGCTTTGAGTTAGAAGGGTCTTGCACTACAGATGCGCTGACAGCACCGGACTTCGTTAAAACTGTGAGTTTTTTTATTATAGTGTAGTACATTGTATAATAAGTAATGTTAATATGCAAAACTCTTTAGAGTCTGTGTTTTTATAAAGGTATTTAGTGGTGCCGCCTCAAATAAATCCAATTTTTGGCGTTTACAACAGAAGGTTCGGTCAAATTAGAGGCAGATGTTTTAATACGAAAATAATTACAACTTGCAATCATTTCACACAAATTCTCTTTTCTGATTGGTTATTTCTGCCCCAGCGCCCGCTGTTCATAACACGATGAACGCAGGTACGTATTCATAGCTTCTTGTTTATATTCATGACGTGCTACTTCTTAATTCATTCATAAAATCATGTATGGATTCAGGGCATGTCACCAAACAAAAACACTTCGAGAAGATAAAAGAAATAGTGTTTCTTACCTTTGATATACATATTTTCGTGCATTTACCAGTGGTATATTACCTTATCCTTCACCGCTTATCTCTCATCGCTGCCGGACTATCAATATTACGTTTATAATAAGCAGCCAGCGCATCACATAAAAATCGAAAAAAACTGTACAATTTTTATTTTTGAAATAAACATAGGGTTATGGGTATTCATTTTCTTAGTTAGATCATTTTCTATCCATCTATAGCAGTTTTGAAGTAAAATTCGAGAAAAAGTTGATTTTCATTTTTTCATCCCCATCCTGTATCCTCGATGGACCAGTTTCAGTGACCCTAAGAATATTTCAGGCAGAATTACCAAATCTGTTGGGGAAGACCTATTATCTTTATGAATTACTATTGTGTTATTAGTCCTTAACTTGTGTGATGTATAAAAAAGTGGAAAATACTCCAACAAAATTATTATATTTACACTTATTTCTTCTTACTTGTGTGAAAATGCGATTCAAACGGTGAGAAAATAAATCTACCATATCCATTGAGTTGTGGATAAGGAAATCCCACCCTCGGGTTGAGCACTTGAGAAATGTCCAAAAAGTTTCGTTCTAGTAGCTGGCTGCTGTCCGCCATTTGCATTATGCTAATGAGTAGTGGCGTTATGACAACCAAATTAATGCGCGACGAAATATTAAAATAAAATCCGGGTAAGTGATCACTACATAATTTAAACGAATTTCTCAAATCATAGTCAGTTGTAATTAAAAGAATTGAATGAGTTTATGTTGCATTTCATCGAGTTATGAACTATCAGAAGTTTTACACCTAATTTTAACATAAACACCTTTATGCAAATTAGGTGTAAAACGTCTGACAGTTCATACCTCGATGAAATGCAGAATAACCACATTCAATTCTTAACAAGAACTATCTTTAAAATATAATTTGAGTATAAACTAAGAGATGAATAACAAGATTTCTGTTAAGTTTTATCTTTATGCAGTAAGAAGGTGCCAGATGTCACAGGCTGAGAAACATGTGTACCCTGATCCGGACTTGAGCCTAGCGAATTTCGCTTACAAGGCGAATGCTCTCCCGTCTGAGCTGAACGGCCGCTTGCATATGTTTTCCCCAATTATGTTTAAGTCCGTACCATGACATGTGCATCATGAAAACAAACTTTAAGTTATTGTTTTTCGTATCAAATATGTTACCCGAAATATTGTCCTTTATTCACTGGTCGAGTAAGAATAATTGTCGATAGATATAAACCTTTTATGAACTTTAAGTATCAAACTTAAAGTGAATCATCATGAAAGACTGGAAACGCAAGAGTATTTGATTGACCAGTTCCATGCGGTATTATCCAAATAAAAGGTGTCTTACAGAGAAAATTTCTCAGTTCAAAAAATGTTATACATTAACTTGTCAAGTCAATGGCGGTTGAAAAGGTTACCATCTTCCGGTCAAAAGCGAACTTAATATATTGATTTCACGTTCTATCACAAATCATTTTAGTTTAATTTACAAATAAATTGTGTATTTTATTAGCATCAACAAATTAGGCATTTTAAGAAGCATTACCTATATATTTTTGTATTTTGTAAAAAACAAACCTTCTTATGTAATTATTTATTTTACAGGCGGCGTTTAGTGTTAGCTGGGGTGGCTGGTATGACGATGTTTCAGGACTTGACATATTCGAGTTCGATGTCTACACGCTGGTAAATACGGACAGGTCTCTCGTGCAGAAAACACGCATTTATAACAAGACTGTCAGTGCTTTATTGGTAATATTTTAATATTCAATATGTGAAATGTTTTAAAAATTATTTGCAGCATAGCCAGTTCTAACCTGTATTTTGTCAACTTAGAGACAATCAGAAACTCCACAAATAACAAAACCAAGATGGCAATGATCGTCTTTAAATGATCATGAACTTGCCACGTTTAGAGACAGTTTACAGTTTGTGCTCAGGAACAATTCCTTGGCATTAATCATGAATGTTTAATCAATATTTCATGAATATTCACGAAATGTTTTATGGAAGTCGATAAAGTCATGGTTTAATAACTGAATACTTTTATCAATGCCAATCATTAATTAAACTTCTAAAACAATCAATGAAACACCGTATTAATTAATTATTCGTACATGTATAATTATATCAATTGCTTCCTCAATAAGGTAATTTCATTAACTAATGTGTTTGTTGTTACTATTGCCATAATGATTATTATAGTTAAATCGTTTAAAGGTCCATTACTAACACCAAATCGAATTTTCTTTTAAATCTGGAATTGTAACAGGGAAATACAGTTTGAAACTGGCTTCTAAAACTTTACAATAGCCGTGGAGTATTTCCCTGTTTGAAATACTGCTGCAGAAAAACGAGTGAATGTTTGTGTATTTCCTTAGATTGACCTGGGTGGTCTTTTTGTCCTACTTTCGCTTTATTGAATGTTGTAAACAGTCAGACATATACTCTGCACATCATTGGAAGTAAAGTTCTTCAATTATAATTCAAAATAAGCATGCTTATTTATGTACAACCTATTTACAGCCTCTCTCTGGGAGATTTATGGAAAAGTACAAAGATATTTGAAAAGAGAAAACCTACTTTCGTTTTTGAAAAGGCAAAATATAATTTATTATTTTTTTGTTAAACTCATATCTTCAACACAATATGGCCACATTCAATGCAGTATGTCATATTTTTCCTTCTGAGAAAACGCCCGTTACGATTCCAGATTTAAAAGAAAATTTGATTTGATGTTAGTAATGGACCTTTAAGATTAGCTAATGATTGTACATGTATGACATAAAGAATCATTATATAATAATTATTGACAATTTTTAAAACTGGTCTCAAGCATGGTGCAGATTTGCATGTTATTCGAGATGGGTTAAGAACCTGTCTTCTTTCGTCGCTAAGTTTAGATTTAAACTATTTCTAAAAGCTAAACCTAAAGCGATTGGTAAACGCCACCACCTGATGAGGTCTGCTTAATTTAATACTGCACTTCGTTCAGTAGCTTAGTAATATCGCAGTAAACAATCAGGTGTCAACAACAAATGTCTAAATTTAAAATGGGTACTAGGTAGCGCACATAAATGAATGGCTTACATATACAGTCAAACCTGTGTTAAAGACCACCTCCGAATAGAGACCACCCTACGAATAAAGACCAGCAGGGAAATCATCGTGCACTAGTAATGTATTGTAGACACATACTGCAAACAAAGACCACATTTGTAGCTTTCCAACAGTGGTCTTTTATACAGGTTTGACTGTCGTCAAAGTAAGACATTCAACTTTATCATATTTCAAATATACAGTTTACAATCGTTCGGGTCATTTCTTAGATAAAGGTAAATGCGTCTTTGTCGTCAATTTCAGACCACTTATTCTACGGATTTGCATTTGACGGATACTGGGCCGCATGCAGTGGAAATCATTGCGATAGATAAAGCAGGAAATCATAAAATGGCACGGCGAATCCTTCTGTTTGATAACTCATCCAAGGTTGATATTCAAGGAAGGAGCTCTATAGTTGAAGAATCCAATGAACTTGGCTGGATTACAAAATTCAAATCTCATATTTCAATTAATTGGTATGGTCGTTTCATCAACAGAAATCACTTAAATAATCATTGGCTAGATGAAGTTGCTCCTACTAGCGCTATAAGTCGTGATTTGGATGACACCGATGGTAGGTCGGACAGAACTATTTCAGCAGTACACAACATAAATGGTGAGCAAATACATTCTAATCGCACCAGTATGACCTGATTTTACGACCTAAATCAATGCATTATTTATACTTTGTATTATTTCGTTTCGATAAGGATTGTCAATTTTCTAGTGCAAACAATAAATGAAATACTTAGGTACGTCGCTTTATAAATTATGCCTTTAATTCCTTAATTCCTTTAAACAGTGTGTAACTTAAAATTACAATCAAAATCAACTTGAAATGACAACACTTTGTAGTGTATACATCGAACACTTGATCAAAGTGAGACACATGTACACATTTTTTACATTGTCCTAATTGTTCTTTATAAATGTGTTCAGTCAGTCCAACAATATTCTTATTTCGTCTTCTGCTTGTAAAATTAACAATAAGGGAGAAACACTGGTGCATCTAACACAAGCTGAAAAGTTTTCAAAACGTTTTTACGAAATAAACAATGCAGATAATTTAAGTCTGATCCTCATACAGCTACTTATATCTAGCGCTGTCTTTTCAAACTAGGAACAGTTCGAGTCGAAGTTGCGTATACAGTCACACTAAGTGGTAACTCAAGGGAGGAAGAATTCGTCGTGGTTCCACTTGATTCATTTGATGATCAAAGATTCATCGTGTACGAAGACTTAATCGATGGAAAGCGCATTGACTTCAGAATACGAGCCTATGACATGATGGACGAATATAATCAAGACAATGTGACAGTGTTCATAGATCTCTCTCCACCTGTTATTGAGAATCTTTGGCTTACAAATGGTGAATTTCTCAATATCAGTGTTCATAATGTAACCGAACTGAACAAATTAACGTAAGTATTTTATCATTTTGTCTTTCCACATTTTCCTTCCGTCTGTACCTTCCAATAAACACCCACTAGTCCTGGTAAATATGACTTTTGAAAAACAGTTTTCTCTTAAAGTTATATCTAATTTTCATCGGGAATCACTCTCTACTGATATTCTAAACCGAAGAGTGTCCATCTGTAAAATCAAGACCCCACGTATTGTGGTATTATCTCTCTATAATGTGTATCGAAGATTTAGTAAACTTCTTTGAAAACCATGGTCATTGCTGAAGTATTCTAAACATCTAATTTCAAAACAATGGTACACTAGTAAAGAATAGTTTCAAAAATAGGTGTGCCTCACGCGTTCTCCTCAATGGCTAGCATTTTTTAGTGTTCAGGACATCAAAAACTTGCAGAATGTTTCTTTTTGTATATAAGGTCAACATCTTCTCTTTCATAGACTTTCTTAAAACTTGGCATTTTAATTAAGAATCAAATTCAAAGAAGAAATTCGAAACAAAAATCATAGGTCATCGGCCTTGATTTTGAATTATCTGCCCTTGAACACAGCATATTGTTGTTTCTTTCTATATCATGCATGAGTAGTATAGGTTGGCAGTATGGGGGAAATATGGCAATATGGGGGATTTTTATTGGAAAAGAGTGGCAGTATGGGGGATTATCGTGGCAGTATGGGGGATTTTTATGGGGGAAATATGGCAGTATGGGGGATTTTATTGGGAAAGAGTGGCAGTATGGGGGATTCTTTTTAAAATAAAAAACAAACATTTGTTTACAGTTATAAGTTTTTTTTATTCAATAAATTACATGAAATCGATATTGTCTTTGTTTTTGTGTTGTCCTGCTTATCTTCACCGTGACATGTACCGTGCCATGTGGTATCGTATACGTCCATGTTCTATGGTCCTCATGTAGAGGAGTTCCGTAGTGTCTACGATTCTTTTTGTTATTTCATTGCAGAGTTTCTTAGTCTGAAGATGTATTATTCTATCTTCAGTTTCAATTTTACAGTCTTCACCTAGTATAGCTTTCATTGGAGGGGTGATGGTAATTTTTTTTCCGGGTTTATGAATATATCCAATAGTTCCCAATGTAAACCATTTCTTGATTGTTTTCAAGAGTAATCCAAGTTCACGTTCGTAGATTTCAAATTCCATGGATACTGTCCATTTGAAAGCTCTAGTGCAGAGTAGCATGGTCTTGAAGCTTTTCCGGTCGTAGGATGATTGATTTTTCGGTAAGGATAAGTTGAATTTTATCCTGGTTCTGAAAGTCAGTTTCCCGTTCAGCGCAGTTTCAGACCAAGGCATCAGTCTGAATTGTCTTTCACACATAGCAATGTGATGATTTGGTGTATATCCAAAAGATGCAAGAAGAGGTCCTTGATTGCATTCCGTGATGTCAGTTACTTTTATAAGTAATTTCAACGGTTTCACCTCTGGTTTAATACGTTTTTCATGGGTGGATGGTCTATCTCTGTCTTCTTTTAACATTCCTGGTCTGTACACCATTGTCAAAAATCCCGATTTGATCTTCACTACTTTTTTATGGCACGTGGTATGACCCGTGGTATGAGTGGTACTGTAAACTATAAACCAATATAAGCCTGTTTTATAGGGAATGTTTCCCCATAAGAACACAAGGTGGAACACAAGGTGGAACACAAGGTGGGAAAAGAAGACAAAACACATTTTAGTTTTGATGTCTTTTATTGAATCATTAATTATGAACAAGAACAAGTATTTGAAACAGTATGAACAAGTATTTGAAACAGTATGAACAAGTATTGAAACAGTATGAACAAGTATTGAAAAAAAAAACAAGAATACATTTTATGAATTATGATAAACAATTTTATGTGAGACGAGACATTTGAAAGAATAAGCTGCATTATCCTGTGAGGTTCTACCCTCTGTGGTACACCACTGACACGGAGGTGTTTTTGGCACCTGTATTGCTAGCCTGTACAATTGTCCATAACATAGTCTAAACCACCGTGCCACTGCTTTATCATTGTCCCAATAACGTCTGGGTCTAAATCGGGTGGTGGGAACTGTATTCAGATCACAACCTCGGACTAACATGTCCAAGGCAAAGAGACAGTAAACACCGCACATAAGTGTTCTTCCATCTTGAAGTCTCATTGAATTCATTGAGTAATGTCTGGTATTGTTCTGTAGGAAAGGTTGAATATGGTCTTCCAATGGAGGTAGTCCATACGAATCAAAGTAGATGGCTGTATTTTCCTTGAAGAAGATAGCCACCCAATGTTCTCCGGCTTGATCCGAGTTGTGAGTGTTCACAATGTAAGCTTTCACATGGGGTGGTTTTCGATTCGGTAAAAGATCCTTAGGGCACACCAGTGCATGTAAAGGAGACAAGATGATCGATTTATCCAGAATATATTGCAGTTCAATTGTATCCATAGTTCCACACTTTTTTGACCCGATCGGCCCACTTGTTGATCCAGACTGACTCTTGGTTTTGGTGTTGTTGCTTTAAATCTGTCCAGAGTTCGTAAGCTCGAATGATCTCATCAGGGGTGGACTGATATTCACAAAGCATGGGATACCACTGAGCGATAACTTCTTGAAGATCCAGTTCTTTGAGGGCAATCTCATTGCATAACTCCACCCAGATGTCTGTGTCGGCCATGCAGAGCACGTGTTGCAGTTGACTCGGGTGATCAATTTGACATCCCGAGCAGTCTTTGTGAACCATAACATAGATCAATGTCTGCAAGTTCTCTATCACGGCTGTCTCTAAATCCCTTTGAATTTGAGCCAAATTGTGGTCCAAATGATTCTGGTCATACTTCGCCTTTTTGTCAGGAGGAGGTTCAGACACGACCTCCATATAGGCTTTTTCTAGTGTTTTCTCATAGTTCTCTTCCATGATGGTCAATCGTAGGATTAATAGTCCGTGATCACTTCTCTGATACCGTTGATTTCAATCTGATTGTCGTATTCAGCATACACGAGCACGTTGATCGGATTGGCGAGTGGTCCAGCAAACTGAAGCTCTATGCGTAGGTTCCCCGTTTTTATAGGATGGAGCTGTCCTTCTTCACTCCAATGATCTGCTGTCAGATCAAATCCCCACAGTGTGTAGCCGTCCATATACTCGGCCATTGTGAGCCCCATGGTCCGATTGACACCGAGAGCTCCAAGAGCTTGATGCAGTCCCACGTAGGACCTTAAGCAATCTCCATCTGCAAAGTTCGGATAGTAAGCTCGGTTGGTTTTACCATCAACGCTGACCTCTATTTTTGACAGTCCAAAATGCTGAAAATCAAGAGGGTTGCTGGCTAAGGTTCCGTTCATGAAAGCATTTCTGACCATGCCAATGAATAAGCGTTTAGGCAGCTGTCCTTGGAAGAGATGATCTTCAATTTTAGATCTTTGACCTCCAGAGATAGTGAAGGTTTTAACCTCTGCTCGTCGGATGGGGATTCTCATGTTTTGGTCAGCAATCGTCTTATTTAAATTGTTGGCCACCGCAGGAAGCAGGTCGACAGTGCGAACGTTGAATCCGGCTTGTAGAAACTGGATTTTGACAGCTTCTTGAGCGATTGCGCAGAACTCTGGACTGGTCTTATTGAGTCGGAGTCGTATCTCTATACCGTTAGGTAGGTATTTATCTTGTAAGAACAGATCTAGATGCAATCGTCCAAGTAGTTCCAGACTTCGACTTTCATGAATGCTCACTCGTCGATTTTTAAATCCGTTATTACCACCGTCGGCAGCATTGTTTTGCATGTGTCCTGTCGTATCCTTGATCCAAAGTTCCGTCGACTTTAAGGGTGTTGATTTCACGTGAGGCGCATAAGATAGTAAATTCTCCAGGTACGCCTTGTACGGATAGGTGTCTGAGGTATTGCTGACCAGTTTATTGTTCAGATACAGGTCCACACTACTGAACAGACTGTGAAAAAAATTGTTGGCCACGGAAGCGTGTGTGGCATCCTCTAAATCAGATCCAACGCCTTTGACGACCTTGACATTCAAGTACAAGAAGGCCTGATTGAGATCTGTCCACTTTTCAGTTTGTGCCGGAATGATAAATTCAATTGGAGCCGTATTGTCCAGCGCTGATATAGGATAATGTTCTGTCCACTGACTATCTTGCATGGCTGTCATGGTAGGTGGAACCGATATCACATCCAATTCCGATTTACTACACTCGCAGGAACCGTGCTGCATCATGATGATAATTCAAATTATTAAATCCAATGATTAAATCCAATGATTAATTCCAATGATTAATCAAATATATCTAGAGCTCGTTTTTTCAGCTGTCTCCGACGATGTCTGGAAGTCTTTTGCCAGGATTTCCTCGGACGCCTCCTTTTTATGCCTTTCTTTTTCCTGGATGAACGATAAGTGTGTGGCTTGTTGCCTGTCAGCTTCTTGAGCAGGGTGACTCCTAACGATCTGGCAGCTACTTTTCCAACGTTGGTCAAGGCTTTCTTGCCCCGAGATCGCAAGACACGAGCAGGACTCTTTCTTTTCAGGATTATTTCTGTGGCTGCTTTGATTCCTTCTTTTTTCA
Source organism: Saxidomus purpurata (assembly GCA_022818135.1). Classification (NCBI taxonomy): domain Eukaryota; kingdom Metazoa; phylum Mollusca; class Bivalvia; order Venerida; family Veneridae; genus Saxidomus; species Saxidomus purpurata. The sequence continues at coordinate 35,855,014 of JAFMSR010000004.1, forward strand.
AAACATTCAAGGCGCTTTTGGCAGCTGGCATTAACAACGGGATCGCCGATTTGGCGGCCGATTTAAACATACTTCCCAGTCCTTGACCATACTGTCGCGGTACACCACGATACACAGGATGCATTTAGAAGGGTAGGGTTGATTTCTTTCTGAAGTGCAACTTGACCATCGACTTGCCACTGACAAACTGAACGAGTTCCCCCAAATCGCTCCTTATATTGATCCCGATTGAATCAAACTGGGATTTGGCAATGGGGACGTAATGTAGGTTGACAAATTCTTGATGATGGTGATGTTGGTTGACACGCCCTCCTCCTCCTCCTCCTTTTCCTCCTGTGAATGGCACGACTCTTAACAGTGGGGCTTCGATGTCTCCCACGAGGGTATATTCGGCCAAATCCGAATAAACGAATAAATGAGTGCATCCAACATTGAGATCCACCCCGTAAGGAAAAGGATTAGGATCATGCGGGTAAATATCCGATGAGTCACTGATTTTTGCTCCTAACTTGAGAGCAAGTTTCGGGTGAAAGATAACTCCAATTTGCTTCTTTCGACTTTCATCATTAAATTTCACACGTTGCGACCCTTTGGAATAGCCAAGATGAAACACAAGGCCTTTTTTGTGAAACAACTCTCCCAGTGTCTGTTGAATGGCATGGTCGATTTCCTCCAGCAAGTGAACAGGTGTCGCATACACTCCAGCTTTGAAACAGAGCGATACAATATACTCAGTCGCTCGTTTTTGGCATTTGTTAGGCACTTTTGCAAACTCTTTGCCTAAACTTTCATCTGTCGTGACGATATCAAATTGCGCTTCCTGTTCAGTGATGTTCACAATTTGAGAGGGAATAATAAGTTCCACGAGAGCCATTTCCCACTCCTCTTTATTGAGTTCCATAGGTTTCATCAATTTGGTACGAAACTCACTTTGCGTATTGCGAGGAAACAAAGTCATGGAACTGTCACTGAGCACGGTGATGTAAAACGAATTCATGATCCGAGTGTCTTTGGGGGTTTCACAAACTTCAAACCTGGTGTCGGTAGAATGTAACCCAGAGAGCTACTTAACAACACGAGCCACAATTCTTTGTCCGGCGACTGAAAACTCAGATGAAAAATGGCAACACCGATGATAGCATAAATCACAATAATTTGTGAAAAGAAAGTGATTCTGTTTTTCGCTGCTCTCGTGTTGTTGTTGTTGTTGTTGACGGTGGTGGTGGTGGTGGTGGAGCCTGTGTTCTCTTCTTGCACTTCCACACTACTGAACGTATCTGATGTCTGAGACATGTTTTATATCAGAGAGGATTCTGGAATCCAGCTGTCAAATTTCTTTGGATAGCCTTCCCAATGCACTTTGATTTCCTTGATTGTTTTTTTGCCTTCTTTCCTGGAGCGTCGCCCAAGAACTGATTCAATTTCATAAATGTCCGAGTCTTTTATCGGCTGAATTTCAGGCAGGTAGAAAGAGCCTTCAATACGTTCTCCGGCAAGATCTTCGAGCTGTACTGTAGGTGGTGAGCTGTGACGAATGTGAATAATTTTAAAGAACTCGGTGGTCCAGTTGGGTAGATACCCTTTGTCAAATGTTCGTTTGGTCTTGTTGATACGCACTAAATCTCCCACGCCGACCGAGAGTTTAGCTTTGCGTGTCTTGGATCCATACAGGTGTTGGGTAATCTCCGGCTCCTGTTGTGTCGTGACTGAAGCCGGGGTGGTCTGAATGCTTCGATGAAAACTGTGATTGTAAGCATGCACCAAATCTTGCAACACATCAATATACCTCCGGGTCTTCTTATGCGTAAAATATTTCCACATCCGTGTTTTCAAGGTGCGTTGAAATCGTTCCACTATACTGGCTTTCGTCTCTGGATTCTCAGTGGTGAAGAAATGAATGTCCTTTGTTTTTAAAAAGGATTGAAACTCTTTGTTTTTGAATTCAGATCCTTTATCCGTTTGCAGTGCCTGTGGTATTCGCTCTTTCAAGATGAACTTGAAAGCTTTGATTAAACTCTGTCCTGTTTTGTTGTACAGAGGGACCACCCAGGCATATTTTGAAAACACATCAATGACACAGAGTAAATACCGATACTGATCATTTTCTTTCTTGAGTGACTGTAAATCGGCTAAATCCGCTTGCCACTGGTGATCAATGCCTCCCACCACTGTTTTTCTTCTTGCAAATTTACGACGAATCGGTTTGTGCAACGTGTAAGTTTTCTGTCGCTGTAACCAGGACTGGACTTGTTTCAGGGTGATAGATTTGTCCTGTTTTCGAGCTGCTTTGTACAAGGCACCTACCCCCGAAAAAGCAGCTGGATGTTGAACATCATAGTAAATGCGGTGAAGTCGATCCTCCCGTTTCATTTTCATCACCAAGCTTCCCAGTCTGAGATCAAAGGTGTGGAGGCCTTGGTTTTATACTGTCGTCTCCTGACCGTTTGAGGTGGTGTCATCAGTGAGAAGTCTGGTTCATCTGCCTCCGCCCCCAATTGTCCTCATTGGCGACGCCTGATCTCTGTATCCAACCCCATCGCTCCTTGTTACCCACGACTTCCTGGGGAACATTGATCTCTTTGAGCCCCTGAGCAAACTTTTCCCATCCTTTGGGTTTCGAACCTTTACGATAGCGTAGCACATCATTGACCAAATCAATGACATTAGTTCCTACCACGGGTGTGTCTTGGTATTGTAACACACCCTGGCGGTCCCAACCCATGTTGGGATGACTCTTTAGCAGCTGTAGAAGTAATTTAGCTTTTCGTTGCATCGTGACGGGTACGCTGGCCATGATACGATTTTGAATCGTGGTGGGGTCTTCTTCTTCTTCTTCTGTAGTCGGTGGTGCTGGTGGTTCTGCTGGAGCTGCTGCTGCTGTTGCTGCTGCTGTTGTAAGAGCCGAACTCTGAAGCTGTATGGCTTTCTTATGGGCCCTCTGAAATTTCTGTAACGTTTTCCCATACAGCTGAGCTTTCTCTGACTCCGACAGGTCATCCCGTTGTAGTACAGACTGCATCTCTTACTGTAAATCCACGGTGTGCACGACCTGGGGGCTAGGTGGGAGTCGCGGTCGTGGTGGCTCTGCTTTTCTTTGCTGTATCTCTTCTAACATTTTGTAGGGAACAATGACCATCTTCTTCATATTTATTTTAAAAAGGTAGGAGTCCTTGGGTAGGAGTCCTTGTATGACCTTACCTACGACAGGTGCTAAAGCAGGAGCCAAAGCAGGAGCCAAAGCAGGACCTAAAATGCTTAGTAAGGGTAAAAATCCTTCTCGTTGATTCAGCACCCTCTTTTTCTTTTGAATCGATACTTTTTTGTCCGCTATCAGACGGAGTTGTTGACGCTTAGGGTGTAACTGGCGTTTCTGAGCCTCTGACAGGGGTACATTGCCTTTTAAAACATTGTGACAGCACTCAGCGACGCAATGGATGAGTTCCCTTGGTGCTTCTTTCAGAATCTTCTTTCGTAAGGAGGCAGAGGCTTGTCCGAGAGCCAATACCATGGTGCCGTGTTTTTTAATCAAAGGTTATTTGCGTTTAGTGATCTGCGTTTTTCTGCTGCTGACCATCTTACTCTGGGTCTAACGTCAAAATGAAGCCAGGACGATGTGTACCACTGTTTTAAAAACACGACTGGTTGATTTGGCATTCAGTGGGTGAGAGGTGAAAATCGAGCTAGGGTAGGCGTTTGGAGGTCTGACAAGGATGACCCCAAGGACGACCAAGTGCCAAAACGAGAAAGACGACTGCTGCTGGATCCACTGTTGGATCGGCTACGGGATCTGTTAAATTGAGGTGTCCTTGGGGTGCTTGGTGTGCTTGCTCTCAGTGGACTTCCCAGTGGGGTGCTGCTGGATCCACTGTTGGATCGGCTACGGGATCTGTTAAATCGAGGTGTCCTTGGGGTGCTTGCCCTCAGTGGACTCCCCCAGGGGCTAAAAGACACTCTTCTCGCAGGAGTTCCCGGTAGACTTCTCGGTGGGCTTCTCAGTAGTGAGCTACCTGGTGGGGTCTCCAGGTGACTTACAAGCCTTTCCAAGGGTATTCTCACGGGTATTCTCATCTTTGGAGAGGTTGGAGGGGTTGGTGAGAGTCTCTGTACCTTTTTCTTTCGACGTTGAGTCACAAAGCGTTCATCTATCTTTATGGACTGTTTTTTCGTGGTTCTTTTTTTCGGAGAGGTTCTTTTCTTTGCTCTTTTCTTTGTTTTTTTCTTCGGAGAGGCTTTTTTCTTTGGAGAAGCTCTTTTCTTCTGAATTTTCTCCTCTCACGTTTTTTTGTCCATCCAAGCGCAATAAACTTCGAATCATGACCCCACCTAGAAAGCCACTACCCCCTGGTTTCAAAATGAGTTGACGTTTAGTATTGGCATCCACCTGATTATCGGCTGTGTGATAGCCTCCCGATGTTTTTCCATAAAGTTCATCGTTTGTTTTGGCAAGTGAATCTTCTTTTGCATAATCACTCTGGCTGCCAGGGTAAACCATCGGATCATTTCTTCTAAGCCAGCTTTCAGTAACTGTTGTCGGGCTGCAGGATCATTCTGCAGACTGAGTTCTTCCAATTTTTCAATGATAGCTCTTGGTGTGTACATCATGGCAAGTCAGATACGAATGACCCATGGAATGTCAGTCCACCCTTTTTATCCTGTGTACACCACAGGTCCATGCTCCTCCCCTGTCCTCCAATGATGAAAGAGGTCAGTGCGTAGCCGATAGGAATCAGGTGTTTTAGGATGAAAATCAATCAGTAAATATCCATGAGGTCTCGAAATAGCATCTTGGTAGGCCGCCAGTAAATGGGGTAACTGAATCTGACGCTCTAACGTTTTGATCTGACCTTTGTCTCTGGTGTTTTGAAACAAAATCATATAATGAGCATTCAAACTCAGAGTACGGCTGGCTTTCGATTGTTGAAACATGTTTTGTGTGATATAAATCACACTTGCATTCCGATGATGTCCTTTTCGTGTGAACCACAGCTTGATTTTTTCTTCATCCTTATCGCCTAGCATATCGTCAAAGACAATCAAATGAGGCACCGAAACATCACTCACCAGGTCTTCTTCGTCATCAGGAATGCCTTCGATAAATTTGATTAAAGGTGAACTTTCTTGTAGCAGAGCGTACGCGGATTGCCATTCTTTGTAACACCAGACCACTTGCTCAGGAATGAATCTATCAAATAGATCTTCCTTGTAGTCCAGTAACCGTTTCACAAATTGGGTTTTTCCCGACCCACTAGGGCCTGAAATAAATAGATTACAAGGGTGTTGAAACAGTAATGTGTTCTCCATGAGGGACAAATGTATAATGACAATCCAATTGTTTTGATTCACATTTTTATTCTGATTTCACATGGTAACATCTTTTGAAAAAACAAAAACATCTTTTTGCAAAAGTATAACAGTGTATCCTCACATCTCAATGTTTTATCATGTCTATAGCTCTGTCAAAAATGTAATCACTTTTGAGTTATCCACGACTTCACTGAGCCACTCTTTTTCTGTCCAAGGTAAAATATGTCGATGCACTCCACTGTCACAGATTTGAATATAGCGAAGGGCGCTCTGAAATTCGCCCCACATGTTTTCAGTTCTCAACAGCTCCATAATATAAGTCCTGTTGTGACGGTATCGTACGGGTGTCATCATTTTAAAAGCATAGATCAATGCTTTTCTGTAGACAGGCACCTCAATAACATGTCTACTTTCCATGACAGCTAGATGAAATCTATATCTTTAAACCACTGGATCCACTTTTGTATCTGTTGTGTCACGTGATCACATACTTGACCCAGTCATGATGTTGAATTGCTTTTAAATCAAGCAATATCTGTGATTCACTCTGTGATTCACTCTGTGGTTGGCGTCGTAGTTCTTCTTGAATTTGATGTTTAAAATGATCAAACAAGGAGTCAAGCCATGTTGAAATCGATTTAGGATCCCTTATAGGGGTGTCGGGTTCTTCATATAACATGCGGAACAATACATCTTTGTACAGTTTAAAATCCAAAATGTAGAACAACGACACAAAAAGAGGTTTCCTTTGTTTCATATTCTTTGAGAATGAAGGAGGTCTTCGTATATTCGTCTATTGCCTTGCTCAAACACAGGTTGTTGCATGATTTCAACGAATGCTGCAGCCTCACTGACAGAATGATGCACTTCCAACCATTCCACAATCGCATTTGGAAACATGTTATCAATCATGGAGACCGACTTAGGGGTTGCAGTGACAATCATACCTATGCATAGGGGTGTTTTGTAGGCAGTGTAGATATTTTCCCCGCCCAGCGGTCCTTCTCCTTGACTCGTTCTAGTAAGCATATAATGGGAGATCATCACAAAACTACGGCTGTCTTCTATGATGTTTTTTACACACTGATTGATATCATCTTCCGTATAGTTATGTAGGGAAAACGTCCATACTCTGGAGACTCTCCGATCTAGAAGATTCAGGATCACTTCAATTTTTCGAATCATGCCCATTTTGTCAGTGTGACTGATATCTTCTCTGTTTTGAACCTCTCGATGTAGATGGTTCAACCGTCTTAACCCCTTTTTGACATCCATGTACTCAGTGATATCAGTGTTCAACCGAAGCCGTCTTCTTAACCATTCCTGCTGTAAATCTTGTTTGAACCGTTGACTCTTCCTGGAGCTGCTCACCACGTACTGATATATCCTATACCGTATTTCTGCAGGAAGGTCAGTCACGTATGCTTCCAACGAAGTCATGATGGTTTATGTGGTTCAAAATGTTGTTTTCCTTGGCTCATACTCCCCCTACCACTTCCCATATTCCCCATTTAATTGCTTATAATACCCTACCACTTCCCATACTTCCCATTTAACCTTCTTGGACTGTGTCTTCTTGGACTGTGTCTTCTTGGACGGTGCTTCAGGCTCAGGCTCTGGCTCTGTCTTAGGCTCTATCTTGAGACTCTGACTTGGCACGTGTGCTTCCAACGAAGTCATAATGGTTTATGTGGTTCAAAATGTTATTTCCTTGGCTTTTTAATCATATCGCATCATATCTCTGTATGGACCAGCAACGGAGACATAATCCTTCCATGTTGTTGAAATAATTCCTATTACGCCTGCATGTGGGGCAGTAATACTTATATCGATAGCATTTACAGCAAAACTGGCGACGAATCTTGTTGTGGTCCGGCATGTCGTTTGGCGTTCGATTTTCATATGACAGTGGGGCTACACAACACTGACATTCTAAAGTGTACTCCTGCCATTCATAATTGTAGTAGACACCGGCATACCCTATAACTCTGATCAATCTCATCCTCCTTGGGTGATTCACCTAGGAATGATAAGCGTAACCGTAAGGCACCGTCTTATAGTCCTTCACCACCACACGTTTGGTATACACTGATCGAAAGGTTTTGGTCTGGTTTTCACTGGTCACTTTACGGTCCCGGTGCCGTTTGATGCGAGATGGATACTCCACGACCAACGAATAGTGTTCGCGTTCCTGTACACAGTTCACCATAGCATCAAAATTGACGAGGTTTGTGGTATCGTAATCCAGAGTAATGCCTTTGACTTTACATGTGGTATGTCTCTCTCCATTTTCTATGTATTCATAGCCATAGTTCTTAGGCCCTAGTCCGACAAACTTGATAATGCGTCCGTTTGGAACCTCGTCGGTCCACTGACCTAATCGACTGTCTACAATAGGAATGTTGTACTGTTCAGGATCGTGAATGTACATACAGCTGTCTGTATCAAAATACAAGACACGATCGCCCAGGCGTTCTAGCACGGCATAGAGTTCTAAACGAGCATAGGCTGTTACAAAGGAGGCGACGACCACATTGGAGGAGGTATGAGGTTCAAATATGTCACTCTGATCCGTGAAATTCACCAAGATGTACTCGTCATGATCAAAAATCTCTACATGATGCACCTTGATCTGAGAATCCGACAATAACTCATGGTATCGCTTGAGGCTAGCGACGTATTCGGTCTTGGGTAGCATATTGTTCTGGGCATTCTTACCCCACAGACAATTAAGCATAGTTTTTGCAGAAGCCCTTTTGCCAGGATTTTTGTGAACCTGTTCTAGTTGTATCCCTTCTGCTTTAAAATACTCTTGCTTGAACGTGGCTTCCTCTGCTGGTGTTTGAACCCTGTTTGGATAGCCGCTGGCTTCCTGTTTCATTTTTAAGTACTTATCAATGTACTGTTGGTAAACGTCCTTGCTCCATTGGTCCCAATGCCACACATGATACACAGCTAAGATCTGGTAGCCTTTGTCAAGGGCCTTCTGTAACTCCACAGAGGTCCATGTGCCTACCAGGGCTCTGTCTGATACGGTATGGGTACACTCACAGCATTCTTGTTCTGCACAGGTGCGACATAACGTAAACACCATCTTGTGGTTGCAATGTACCGGGAGTACAGGCATCCATAGATCTTGGGGTGGTAACACTTGACACTTAATCAAACCACGATAGTCTCGAATAGCCTCCACTTGTATGGCTTCTTGACTGATTAAGCGGGGGTGGCCCAGCGGGTACTCTCTGTACTTGTTCACATACGGATACAATGAACAAATGTCCGCATACTTGATCTCTTGATTTGATGTGACCTCATAGTACAGCCGGACGGCATTGGTTCGGCCTCCATACAAGGCCTCTCTAGGTTGTATCTCGTCCATGTGAGGATAAAGCTGGTCCAGCACAGGTTGGTAACAGGATCGTTTCTCCAGTACTTGTCAAACTGACATTCCCAAAGTGAATACACGGTGTACCCTTGTCTTATGAGATTCTTGGTCCTTTGCTCCGTTTCCTGGTAAAGCACTGCCATCGTTTTGAGTGTGAACGGGTTCGCCCTGTCTCTGTCTGGGTAACAACTAGGACATCCGTGAAACAGACATCCCAAGAATTCAAACACCATGTTGCGTTCGGGATCGAACCCATCTACAAAGTACGGTCCTATTTTCACTTCTCCGCCATTGAGGGCATGGCGTATAGAATGACCCCCTTGGATAGCCAATAACTGAATCCATCGTATGGCTTTGATCGAATACTTGACCTTTGTGGGATAGCCACCATCCGGTATGATCCCTAGACTGTTGGAAGGCATAGAGTTCTTTCGCCAAGCCTTATTACAGGCTTGAGCCGGTGTGGTCGCTTCGGTGAACGGATCTATCTTATCACTGTCATAAAACAATTGGCGAAACTCCCCGCATCCGCGCCTTAAAATATCCACATCTGATTGGCAGTAGGATTCCGTTTCTTTTTGAAAATCAAAAACATCTTGGCTATGTTCTTGGTACCATGCCAGGAAGACCTTCCGCTGCTCAGGTTTCATTCTACCAGGTTTATAGTACTCCAGTGGTAACATGGATCCCACGTAGTTCTGGAACTCTGCCGTGTTGGCCCAGAAAGGAAACCAGCCTTTTGCCATTTCTGTGAGCCCAAACGTCTTAGGGAAGGCAGATAGCGGCATGCTCAAGTAGCTGAGTGAATCAATGAATCGAATAACATACACTTTCATCAGTAAGAGTTTACTTCCATTCATAATGGTCTCTGGTTTCTCTGTGCCATTGTTCACCACATGTCTTAAAATGAACTGAGCATCGTAGCCTTGAGCATTGTGCGCTATGGCGGTTGTACCACGGTGGATGGGGTCAAACAACCATGTGCAGAATTGAACCAAAGTCCCACAGCTTCACGTTGCCCCGGTATTTGATCACACCAGAGACAAGGTTCCCTCACTGGCTTTCGTATACAGTCTCCACAGGCTCGTTGGGCTACACAAAAATTCGGAATGTGTTCACCCGTATCAAACCGTCATTCAAAATCGTAGAAAATGAACGGTACCATGATGGGCGGTTTGCTTCCTCTCTCTGGCGTTGTGTAGGTAGGGATGTAGCAATCGTGGTCAGGCAATACAATCTTTTGACAAAATTTACATTTCTTTGTGCCAGCACACAGATGAGCCTTGTTACTCATGACCTTCTGGGAACAATGGGCGCATTTGTACACGGATTGACAAATAGTCTTTTTGGCTTTTCCTTGAAGCGTCTTATGGTTATGATAGCAGGTAGGGCTTCGGAACCATCGTCCACAGGTATCGCAGAAAATCCCTTTTCCGACCTGTTCGCAGATCTGTGTTGCATAGCACATACATATGTTTGAACAACTGTGGTTTTCCTTGTTGTTATAACCCACATTGCAGTATTCGCAATAATAGCTCACTCCGGCAAAGCCTGTCATGGACACAATACAGTCAAAATGATTGTGATGGTGGTACACGTGAATCACCTTACAGCCTCGGGTCATACTCGGAGGTTTAAATAATAATTCACTTCTTGCATGCTGTGGATGGATCTTGATCACATAGACAGGATACAAAAACTCTTGAATGGTCTTGTATTCATTTATACCACACGACTGGTCATACCCAACCCCCACTCGATCTAGTAAGGCTTGAGCTTCTCTCCTTTGTAAGACTGACGTGGAATCACGTATATGACTCCATCGTTTCCGCCATTCGACCGTGTCTTGTTTGTTCCCATAACACATCCCCACCACAATCGCTCGAGCCAAGCACATACTGTCGTCGGTGTTCTCAATGGTAACGATACTTCGTTTGAGGCGAGTCATCTGTTGAATACCCCCATGTGACCCGTGATGTCTGGCTTTTCCAGACCCCTCCGGCATAGAGATGTGTGTTATTTCAGCTGACATGCCTCCATCATGGATCTTAAAGTCTTGATTACTCTGCATAACACGTTCACACTCGTCCAACAATCGGTCCCCTGTGATGTTCCCTGCATGATCGAACGGAATGTGAATACCAAAATTTAACCCTGGATGGTAAAGAGAGACTCGCACTTGATCCCTTGACTGTACCTGGCATTGCTCTTTCAGTGCCTCCACCAGCTCATGAAATAAGATCTCGGTGGTCTCAAACGGACTACTATACTTTTTAAACATAACAATAAAACATCTTGTATAAAACAAAATGTGCAGCCCGAGGATATCGAGGATAACGGTTTGCCAAGTGATTACGAGGATGTCCCTGTTATTAAAAAACGTCAGGGAAAACATAACCGTAAAGCTAACAGGCAATCTACCAGTGGCCAGCAACAGATCGAGTTTTTCATGAAAACTAAAGAATCTAATTGTGAAACTCCAAACAAGGGCAAACAAAGTGTCGTAAATAGGTCACCTCCCACGCCAGCGGAGGTTCTGAATGACGATGCTAAGAAAACCAGAAAGGATTCAGAGACCCGTCTTTAACTAGAATGACTTGTCTGATAACGTTTATACCTTTTCTCAGACATCTATATATGTCTTTATGGACTATGAGTAATGAATTTAACGATTATACGCTATCTATATGGATTTTCGTCGTGACCTATGTGATAGGTACGACATATATAAAGCTATGGATAAAAAATGAATGTATAAATATCACAGATTGTATGTGTATATATAAAACAGGTTTGAAAAAAGTAATATCACAGTACATAAATATTGCTTAAATGAAATGAAGCTATCGGAACATGATAAAGGTTTAATATTACTCTTTTCAAGAGTACTTGTTTTGACAATTACATCGTTTTTTTTTTTTGCTGTAAAATATCTTGTAAATTATGTCTCTTATGTGGACAACCATGTCCGTGTTTTGAAAGAGTACTGTTATTTTGTTACGATTTTATCAAAGACACCGTTAATATTAAATGGTCAGATGTTAAATTTGACCTTTGCTTGAAACTTAAATCACGGTTTTTTTTAGATGCCGTGTCTTTAATAGTTGTTATCATGTAATGTATCTAATGCGTTTAAATAACGCCGCTTGTGACAGCGGATTATTGATTTGTTTCCATGAACTTCAATTCATGAGTTTACATATTAGAGAAATGAAGTACATGTATATATTGTATCTGGTAGAAGAAGCTTTTTGAAAACACTACACCGGGTATTACCATGTATATAGCGAAATGGCTACATAGTTCTCCGCGGCTTGTTTTTATAACAGGCGTGTATTACTTTGTTTTAGAAGTAAAGATGTATTTATTGAATGTATACTACACACATCTTTTGCAAAAGATAACTTTTATACATGTAGTACCATCTGTGCAACTGTTTAGCAAATACTTATGTAAAACGAAAGTTGTTTTAGCCAATGTGTTTAAACAGACTGAACTAAATGCAACATTTTATAAAATATTATAGCAATATGAACCAAAATACTGATTTATTGCACATAATATCTCTAAACTGCCAAGGTCTTAGGGATAAAAATAAACGAAGCCGTCTTATAAAATGGTTAAATAATCAAAAATGTAAAGTAGTTTTCTTGCAGGAAACGCACTTCACCACCGATTTAACAAATAGCTTAAAGAACGAATTTGAAGACTGGGACTTTTACCATTCTTTCGGCGAAAGTAATGCTAGAGGTTGTTCTATTTTGTTTCATAAGCTTTTGAATCATAATGTACTTGACAGCTACTCAGACACAAATGGTAGATATGTTTTGATAAATGTGGATACACATTGTAACATATTTTGTCTCTTAAACATATATGCACCTAATGATAAGAAATCTCGTACTCTATTTTTTGGAAATTTAGCTGATGAGTTATTTGAAAAAGCACAAGGTATGAAAATAATTGGCGGAGATTTTAATGATATAATGCAATCAAATGATAGAATAACAAATGCTTCTGCTCCGAACAACAACTTTACAATTAATTCAGGCCTACGTACATTGTTCAAACGCCATAATTTAGTAGATATGTGGAGAAAATTACATGAAAATATATATCAGTATACATGGCGGAGAAAGAATGGTATAGAAAAGAGTCGCATAGACTTCTGGCTAGTTGAAAATAATCTCTTCCCTCTTATATTTTCTTGTGATATTAGACCAGCAGTTATACAAAGTACTGATCATCTAGCAATATCTGTTAAAATAAAAACACCATTTAAACGAGGTCCTGGTTACTGGAAAATGAATAATGCATATTTAAATGACAATGAATATTGTGAAATAATTTCAGAAATTATCGAAAAATGTAAACACCTACAAGTAGATTGTATCTTAAAATGGGAAATATGTAAATATGAAATTAAAGAAGCATCTATCAAATATTCAATACAAATGTCACGTAAAAGACATAATAGATTAAATAACCTGCAAAAACAACTAACCCAACTATATTCACAAAACAACGAAAAATTAAATATCAAAATAGCTGAAATAGAACACGAAATATCTCAGATATATGATTTTCAAATTCATGGAGCCCAAGTAAGATCAAGGGTACAATTTTTGGAAGACGGAGAAAAAAATTCCAATTTTTTCTTAAATCTTGAGAGGTCTCGTCAAAACAGAAAAACGCTTTCCTCTCTTAAAGCCAATGGAAGGCGCATTACAGACGTAAATTTGATATTAAATGAACAAGTAAATTTTTATGAAAAATTATACGAATCGCAATCTAATACAAATGATGAATCATTTTACTTTAATGATATTACACTAGAAAAAATGTTATCACAGGATGAAGCAAATTTATGTGAAGGACCTGTCACTTTACAAGAATGTTCTGACGCAATAGATAATATGAAACTTAATAAAAGTCCGGGTCTTGATGGACTTACAGTTGAATTTTACCAAGCTTTTTGGGACAAGATAAATAAAATGTTATTAAACTCTTATTCACAAAGTATGAGCACTAATATGTTATCAAGAAGTCAAAAACAATGCATTTTTTCACTTTTATACAAGAAAGGTGACCCAGAAAATCTAGAAAACTGGCGCCCAATATCACTATTAAATATTGATTACAAAATACTGGCTAGAGTTTTGGCACAGCGTCTTCAAAAGTATTACCCCAAATTGTCAACTTGGATCAACAAGGTTTTATAAAAAATCGTTTTATCGGTTATAATATTCGTCAAATTCAGGATGTTATTGATTATGTGGAGCTTCTAGATAAAGAAGGCATCGTTTTATTTCTCGATTTCAAGAAGGCTTTTGATACCGTAGAATGGAATTTTATGTACGAAGCCTTGCGTAAATTTGGTTTCAAGAACAGTTTTATTACATGGGTTAAAATACTTTATAACGACATTTATTCTTCGGTAATTAACAATGGTTGGAAATCTCGCTTTTTCTCGGTTACACGCGGTATTAGACAAGGATGCCCGCTATCTGCTCTATTATTCATTTTAATCGCTGAAATTCTAGCGGTTAAAATCCGATCATCAGATTGTTTATCCGGCATTGAAATAAAAACACGCACAGAAACAAAAAAACTTTTAATAAGCCAGTTGGCTGACGATACAACATTATTTTTACACAATATAGATGAACTACCAAAGGTACTGCAAATTCTGGATAACTTTGGAAAATATTCTGGGCTAAGGCTAAACAGGTTAAAAACAGAAGGAATTCTTATCGGAAAATGCAAAAATGATAACAGAACTGAGATCTGTGGAATACAATTTAATAAATATGTAAAAGCACTAGGAGTCTATTTTAGTACCAATAATGCAGAATGTGAGAGACTTAATTGGGATAATAAATTAGAGGAATGTCAACTTATGATAAATAAATGGAATTGTAGAACTTTAACATTTTATGGGAAGACAACTGTTATAAAATCACTGCTTCTACCAAAACTTGTGTATCTAATTCAATCATTGCCGACACCAAAATATGTAATTTCAAAGGTTAACACAATGATATTTCAGTTTCTTTGGTCAAGTAAAAGAGAAAAAATCAAAAGGTCTGTTTTAATAGGGCCGAAATTTACCGGAGGTTTAGAAATACCCGACATAGCATCCTTTAGCAAATCTTTGAAAATGAAATGGATTCAAGCCTTAAAACAAAACGATAGCGCTAACTGGAAAGTTATTCCTAATGTAATTCTTAACCAGTTTGGTAAAGATTTGCTGATCTTCCATATGAACATCGACTCCGTTAAATCGCTTCCAAAAACTAAAATACCATTGTCTCCATTCTATTATGAAATGTTAGAATATCATATCGAATTTAATAATATTTTAAATTCTAAAAAGCCAAAGACATACTATGATATCAGAAAAGAAATCATATGGGGAAACAAACATATTAAATATGCAGGAAAACCACTATTCCTTGACAATTGGATCAATTCTAATATTATCTTTGTTGATGACATTATAAAAGATGGGAAAATTAATGAAAATATTATCTTGAATAAATTGCAAAATAAAGTTAACTGGGCAACTGAAACTTTTAAAATAAAGCAAGCAATTCCTAAAGCATGGAAAATCATAATAAACTCTAATGATTCAATAATGACAAAAGTCAAAACAAACCTAATTTACATAAACTCACAAATAGATATTATGAGTAATAAAAATATACGTACGACTTTCCTAAAGAACAAAATAGAGAAATCATACCAACATAGCTACTGGGAGCAGTCATTTAAAACAAAAATATACTGGCAGTGTGTTTACTACATCATTAATAATGCAATTGTTGACAATAGGATCAAACAATTAAGAATGAAAATTATTCATAGAATAGTCCCAACAAATGAAAATCTTTATACCTGGAAAATCTTAAATAGTCCTAACTGTAATTGCTGTAACGACATAGAAACCGTAGAACATTTTTTTCTTGATTGCCAACATGTAAGATCCCTATGGGACAATATCCGAAATATCTTCAAAAAACTACATATCAATCACTCATTTAAATGTTTGAAAGATCTGGTTATCGGATACAAAACGACATATCCTGAGTATGAGGATATTAATGTAATACTTAGTCAATTAACATATAGTATTTACAAAGCATATCTTTTAAGTAACAGGCGTTCAAATTATATTAATACGACCAAAACATTTTATAAGGACCTTCTTGTATTACAACAATACTACGAAAATAAAAAGTCAAAAAAATATCTATTATTCAAATTTGCCCGACTTTTGAAACAAATAATTTGAAGAATCCTATTAAAAGTATCTAAATACACCAAACAGTTCTATTTTTTTTTCGCTTTCGACAAATAGGTTTGTTATATGGTGTTTATTATTATGATATTTATTATTTATACTCCTACGCAGTATGACAACTTCAAAAATATTTTTCGAAGATGCTCATTCATTATGTGTAGCTCCTTTGACTCAGATAAATACAGGATTCAAAATAGTTTTTTCAGAACGGCTTGCTTGATTTCTATTGACAGCAAAATTTCAAAATATGTCTTATCTGATACACACATATACTCATTTGATAATGTTTTTGATTTCCTACATTTTGACTGTTCTGTTTTGAAAGTTTTTCAAGGACTAATAGGAATGAATGAAAAAATTAGAATCTATTATGAAGAATGTAACAAGTGTAATATGATATTATATATCCCGTTTTTCTAATTCTTTTGTAATATTTGTTATTATGTTATCATGTTGTTTTAAAGAAAATAAATGGACTACCTTTTGGCGGTTCCAAAGAGAAAAAAACAAACTTTTTAAACATAACATCATACACTTGACTCTGGGTTTTGAACTTTCGAGACTTGCGGTGTGTACGTGACTCTATCTCAAATAAGGTGGCTGGTGCCTTCTTGGACGGTGCTTCAGGCTCAGGCTCAGACTCTGGCTCTAGCTCAGTCTTGGTCTCTGTCTTGGTCTCTGTCTTGGTCTTTGTCTTGGACTTTTGTTTCCTTTTTCTTGACAGGGAGAGTCTATACTTTTTATCTTCTTTAAGATTTTCTTCTTTTTCTTCATCGCTACTGCTGCTGCTGCTACTGCTGCTGCTGCTGCTGCTGCTGCTGCTGCTGCTGCTGCTGCTGCTGCTACTGCTACTGCTAGTGTCTGAGTAAGGTACCAGTTTCATAGGTCTATCGGATGGCTGTCTCATGACTGGGTACGTCTGACAGCTGTCTGATGACAACTGACGACTGACACAAGAGGTGCTCTCTTTTATACACTCCTCCAGGGAAATACCCTTCTCCGTCTATAAAAAGGCGTGAGTATCTCTACTCGATATCAGTTTCAGTCATGGAGCCAAACACGATGCAACAAATTAAAAAGCATGTAGATGCTATCAATACTCTACTACGTGTCTGTTATCATTGTCACCAGCCGGGACATTTTGCAATTGCTTGTCCAGAGAAGACAGGGGACAAAACAGGGGATCAACAGACAGGGGATCTAGAGAACATTACCTGTTATCGCTGTCAGCAGCCAGGGCATTACGCTAATGCTTGCTCTGTTGAATCCAACAACACCACCAGGGACTTTGTGCCGACCTGTTATTATTGTAAGCAGCCAGGACACTATGCCAATGCATGTCCAGCAAAATAAGGGACGGAGGAGCCAATGGAGTCGGAGAAGCCAAAGAAGTCGGAGAGACCTAAGAGTCTTAAACTAATCATTAAGCCGGAGGCCATCATTCCACCAACCCTGTTCAATGTAAAGGCTACGCCCTGGCTGAACAGCTTAAAAGACCAGCGTGACCAAGCTGCCAAAAAGGGTGACTTCAGTGTCTTCCGTAACCCACCTACCGAAAGCTCCCAGGGATCTAACCAGGGACCTAACCAGGTACCTAACCAGAAACCTCCACCTAAGAAAAGAGCAGTAGGCCGTAAAAGGAAACTACAGACAGAGTGATAAAAACAGAGTGAAAAAAAGAACATTGAAATCAGTTGAGTTATTTTTTTTATTCTTATTGAAATGTTATTTTTATTTTTGAAATGTTATGTATTCCTGTGACAATAAAAAACCTGAGATTATTTTTTTCTTTCTTCATTATTTGAATGGCCCTGAAAAGGGCCGTTGGTATGGGGAGATTTACAACCCCGATAAATCGGGGTATAAATTCCCCATTGCCACCACTCCCAAATTATTCACCTTCCTGTCCCCATTATTAATTTTTGGGGGCAGCTGAATATTTCTGATATAGTGGCATGGCGGTCTTTGGTGCCCCACCCCTCTCCGAGCTCGAAATGCCTGAAGGGCTGATCTCTCCCTCTGCACCCTCTCACTAGGCAACCGCATTGTCAAATTTATAAATGGGGAATCCTCCCCACTCATGGAAAAAAAGGCCTTCTGGGCTGCCTCCCTCTGCCGTTTCTTTATTTCCCTGTCTACCCAGGACTCCTCCTTCTCCTCTGCACCACGTATACACAGCAAACGCTTCCAAAAGGTTTTCATACCCATAGTAAAATGGTAAAATGAATATAAGTTATAAAAGAACCTTTGCTTTTAAGCACAGAATCGGATTGACCTACATTTAAACCTAAGACAAAAAAGGACCAATCACAACAAAGGACATAAATCAGCAGGAACCAATCAGCGTGTAGCTTACGAAGAGCAGGTTCGGTCGACCAATATAAACAATGTACTTTGACAATATACTAAGATGGTTTATATCTTTCGAACTGTGTTGGTGGGCCCTAAAAAGGGCCGTTTGTTATTATATTTTATCCGGGTTTTGCCCGAGCCGCACATGCTAAGCGTCTTGCACGTAGATCTCTTATACGTCTTAGCCGTTCACCTACTCGCTGCATTGCTTGGTCTGCCTCTCTTCTCAACTGAGGCTGTCTAAAAACCCACATTAACTCGGCTAGCAAATAAGCTATGATAGATGTTAACCAAACCATGGTCAGGTTTAAAATGAATAGGATCTCAAGTATTTCTATCATATATACATAATGTTTTATTTTTCAATCATATATTATATTCAAAATAGCAAGTTTTACAGAATGGACTTTTTTAGACTATGTTTTATATATTTGATTTTATGACAATGACTGAAAGTATTTCTTTCGAAATGTATTGACTGGCCCTGAAAAGGGCCGTTGGTTTTGTCCTAACTGCTTTTTTATTCGTGTATGCCTCTGCAGTTAGGACAGTAGCGCAGCTTGCGCTGAGCCAGCCTTCTGACAGGTGTTACTGTCATTAAGCTGAAACCTGGCTCATTGGCCTCTGCCGCCCAGTCCTCCTCGTCATCGGAGGAAATGACTATCACTTCCTCCCCGCCTCTAAAAAAGGTAGCAGCAGCAGCAATCTTCCTCTTCTTCTTTGGTGATGGTGGAGGTGGTGGTGGTGGCTGCTCTGACCGTGCTGGTGTTTGAAAATCCGGCTCTATGTTCTCTTTCTCCGGCGATCTAAAGGGCCATACCCTCTTCTCCGGCTCTTCCTCCATTACCTCTGGTCTTTCTGCCTGCTGCCTCTCTGCCTGCTGCCTCTCGTATAATATCCTCTCTTGGGCGTTCAGTTCTGCCTGCTGCTGGTCAACCAAGGTCTTCAACTCATCCATCAGGACCTCTACCCTAGTAACATAAATTTCTCTATTCTTCTTACTTTATGGTGAATAATTTCCATCTTTTTGTTTTGCTCAATGAACAAAGAATGAATCAAATTCACCAGCGAACCTGCTTTTATGCACCAGAGTCGGATTGACCTACATTTTTACATAAGACAAAAAAGAACCAATCACGACAAAGGAGACAAATTAGCAGCTACCAATCAGCGTGCAGCTTACGAAAAGCAGGTTAGGCTGGACTCTTTTTTAAATAAAGATCAATTTTACATGTTCAGTCATTCTGAATAACCATGACAGGCATATTACCTCCAGCTCTAGCCCAGCGAGTGTTTCGTGATTTTGTTGAAGAACCATGGATCTCTTTGAAACACATCATAGATTTTGAACTGTATAGAGCTGCATTGAGTCATGTCGCGTTTCGGGGAGAATACGACTTAAACAAGCTGTTTAAACCTTTCAAAGAGGCCGTGAGCATAGTGGTCGCAAACGGGGAAGCTAAATTGAATCTGGAGGCCATTAATCTGGAGGATTGGACATTGTATGTCTTCCATAACCCTATCGTACACGCATATCTCAGGGACTGTAAAAACGGAGGAGGACAATGCTATTCGCGTCATTGGTCATTTTCCAAAATAAAAGAAGTAAATGACCAGTAAAGGAATCTAACATAACATAACGGTCCTTTTCAGGACCAACAAAAATAATTAAAGAAATACCTTTCAGTCATTGTCTTTTTAAAACAATTAGTCCAAAACACATACACAAACAACAGTTTAAATCCTTTTTTATTATCACATTTTATTTTATAACATGTATTTTTAACAAGTCTTATAAAAAATTATTAAAATCATTATATGACCTACCGAACACGACTTTTATAAGGTCTACGCTGATTGGTTCCTACTCTATGGTCTCCTCTGTTATCATTGGTTGATATTTTACCATTACTGTATTAGTAAAGTAGGTCAATCCGATAGACTCATATAAATACAGACCGTTTTTTAGACATTCAGTACATTCCTACCGTTCACAGCGTACTGTCAACATCATGGAAAACGACTTCTCGGATCTTTTGACATTAGCTGCAAATACAGCACAGATTCCAGAGGGGAATTATACAGCACATATTCCAGATGGGGGCAATTATACAGTTGTCACTACACCAACCTACCATCAGCCATCCTACCAGCCACTGCCACAACCACAACAATATCAAGAGTACCAGCAGTTTAAACAACAGCAGTTAAAACAGCAGGGTCATCAACAGCAACCACAACAACAGCAGCAGCAGGGGTCAGATGCCAAAATACTACAGACTATTTTGCAAGAGATGCGTGTCTTTAATACCACCATGAGCCACTTTAATACCAGCATAGACAAGATGGATATGTCAGTACAGAAACAACTTCTGTCTCTTCAAACAAGTGTCGCTCATTTGGAAGCAACCGTCACCAAAGAGTCACGCCATAAGAAACAACGTCTGGAGAAAGAATTCTTTCTTAAACTGTCAACAGAGAAAATGGTCATCCCTGTTGAGTTAAAGGCGACCTCTAAACAACAGCCTCTCAAGAAAGATAGCGCAACCCAGTATGAAAAGCAAACGGAAAAGCGACCTCATGGGTTGTACAGTAAAAACATTGACAACGACCTAAATAGTCATCTTAAAAAGCCAAAAAAGAAGTAAAGGATTCTAACATAACGGCCCTTTTCAGGGCCAACCAATACATTTCGAAAGAAATACCTTCAGTCATTGTCTTTTTTAAAATATATAGTCCAAAAACACATACACAAACATCAGTTTAAATCCTTTTTTAATGATCACATTTTATTCATAACATGTGTTTATTTCATAAAATTAAAAAAAAAATATTAAAATCATTATATGACCTACCGAACACGGCTTTTATAAGGTCTACGCTGATTGGTTCATGCTTCATTGTCTTCTTTGTCATCATTGGCTAATATTTAAGCATAGCACATGAGTAAAGTAGGTCAATCCGATCGATTCTTATAAATACAGGCCGTTTTTAGACCTTCAGTACATTCTGACCGTTCACAGCGTACAGTCAACATGAATACTATTCAACCCAACCTGAGAGCAATTGATGAGATGTTCAGACATGCTGAATTCCATATCATGGAAATCAACAGCATGAAGATACAGCATATCAATGAGATAACTCGGAGAGCTGACGAACTTACACAGGAGACACTCAAAGCCATTGATGAACAAAAACAGCGATGGGCCAAGAGAAGACAGCTGATTAAAGAAGCTTTAGAAACAGCACAGAAGCTGGAAGAGCAAAACAGGAAAGAGGAAGAGAAACAACAATTCTACGACAGGATTGTGACAATCTTCAGAGAAAAGAAAAGAAAAACGACTGTACACAAACGATTGGGGACGCTAACCGTCACGACCACCAACCAGGGTACAGTACGACCTACCCGGACACAAGCGAGGCGGTCACAGCCTAAGGTGTCCACAGCTGTTTCATCACCACCACCACCACAGCAGGAGTAAACAACTCTAACACAACGGTCCTTTTCAGGACCAACCAACGGCCCTTTTCAGGGCCACCCAATACATTTCGAAAGAAATACTTTCAGTCATTGTCACAAATCAAATACTAGTATAAGAAAATAGTCCTAACATATACACAAACTAGCTTAAAACCCCTTTTACTACACATAAAAATCCCCCATACTGCCACTCTTTTCCCAATAAAAATCCCCCATACTGCCATATTTCCCCCATAAAAATCCCCCATACTGCCACGATAATTCCCCATACTGCCACTCTTTCCCAATAAAAATCCCCCATATTGCCATATTTCCCCCATACTGCCAACCTATACTACTTGCATGTAGGTTTTGAAATTCAGTTGCATTATTTATTCTAAAAAAGTTAAATGTCCGATTGGTTATAAGATAGCAAGTTGATACATGTAAATAGTAAAACGTTTGCTTGCTTATGTAGCAATACGATACAAGTTACTGCTTAAAAGGTCACAATTTTGAAGTATATGTATCACATTTATCAACAAAGCAAGCACAGTGTCTATATCATTTCAATGACAGTATCTATAAATTAAACTATTTTTTTTGTTTATGTCCATGAAGTTTTGAATGGGAAGTTCATGACGTTCACAGTGGGATTCAAGAGGTATTCTGGCGTATCTATGATAATTTTACGCAACAAGAAGTGGAACATGGACGATCATACGCATCGCCCCAGAGTGAAATGGTATATATAGAAAGGATGTCTGTCATTTTACCGCAGCACTCTTTTAATGTTTAAAGACTTTGAAAGGTGCTTTTGCACACTGGGATAAGCTACAGACACACTTGATAAGCTAGTTAGAATGTTTTCTGCAACAGTGCGTTTTGAACGAACATGCAGCATGAAGGATAAAAAAAATATTTTAATATGACTTATTGCGTTTGTCAGTTCAATGGAAATAAATCATTTAACATCTACAATAGACAATGTTTTGATGCGCGAAAAAATTAAATGACCGCGTTAAATATAGCCCGTTACGTTTATATCTTTTAAGTCATGATAATCGAAATAATACCATTTTAGCGTTGTCCGTTGTCTAATTAACAGCTCATTTTCGTTCATTTGCACAGAATTAAACATTTAAGTCTACGGCGCTTCATAACTCAAAGTCGTCGTTTATTAGACGATGAACATCGGTAAAACGGATATACTTTATTGAATAACCGTATGCATTATGCAATAATATATAGCAATAGTCTACATGATTAAAACCATAGCATTCCGTGCATACATTTCACGCATTAAACTTGATAAATAATGTGCAAATTAGCAAATCTAGCACTATATTCTTATGGTCACAAACGTTAACTAGCTAAGTAGTAGAATTTCATAGCTAAATAGTGTCAATGAAATGGCTTGCCCTATTATTTTGAAATGTAAATTGTTCAAAGAAAGCAGTATGCAAAGTTTTACTAAGTAACGTAAAAAGACATATGCAGCTAAAATCAATTACATGTAAATACTCAATAAAAATTGATTTCGATTTTACAGACACTCGAACAATGTGTTAGTATTTACACCACATATCCACGAGGGTCAAACTGCTACTGCTCACCTTTCGATGGATGTTTCCACAAACACTTTCAAATTCAACCAGTCGTAACAACAACAGGTGAAGATGGAATACACTCTGGTTTAGAAAAAGGAAAGCATGACCGTGACTATTTTATAGAAGTGAAAGCAGTAAACAATGCTGGCCTTTCGACAACCAGATTTCACAAAGTAGGTTGTTCTACACAATCCATGTCATAGCTGAGTTCTAGCTGCATGTAACGTTATTATTCAAACAAATAAATATTTGTCAGTAAATACTTAAAAACTGTTTCTTAAACACCGACAATCCGAGTTTTCGTTTCAGCCTAGTACTGCTCTAATATAATCGCCTGGTCTGAGATAAGCCATAGAGTGCTGATACATGTATGAATTATATATGTAAATGACAATTTCTACAGATAACGATCGACACGTCACCGCCGCACGAAGGTTCTGTTCATGATGGCATTAGTGGTCAGCCGGAAGTAGATTTTCAGCAGGGACTACAAATCAGTGCTCACTGGGACGGTTTCTTTGACAAAGAGAGCAGTGTTTGGTTCTACCTCTATGCGTTTGGTCCAGAGTGCTTCAAAGAAGACGATTTTGACATCCATAGCAAGGATGATTCTGAGGTACTTGTATTTTATTTCGCTATCTGTATGAAAGTATGTTAATGACAATTTTACAGCTACGCAGTCTACTCTTGTAACTAAAGGTAAATCCGTCATCTTATTTGAACGGAGAGACTTGAGCTTAGGTAATGGAAATATATTTTATATAACACAATGTATACAATAGTTGTCACCAATACACGCTGCATAATTATTGCTTTAAAATATGTAGGACTTGAGTCTGTAAGAACAATGCCGCGGCATTTTCAAAAAGGCACGCCCTGCATCTGGGATCAATCTAAATAACCTTAAAACTATTTTTATTTAAATAATTGAAAAGATTGCTTCCAAACCTAATTTTTCAGCTCAGATATGCAGCAAACATCGATAAAATTAGCATAATCACACGCGTAAACTTCCACAAACACTTGTTTCATAGTTTTGATTGGATATCGATTGATAATAAAACGTAGCTATATTGGAATTCTTTTTGAAAAACCTGTTCATTTTTCATTTTACATACATTTAGCTCATATTTAACGTTTTGAGAAAATATTCTGCTCGTTGTAGTAAATGCCTCTTTAATCAAATTGATTTTTTTGTAATGTATATTTTTTGAGTTTTACTCTATTATTGTTGCCATTGTTATTTTTAGTTATTCAAATTGTAGATTTTCTAGCATATGTTCCATACAAGTCATATTCATTATATATACATTTAGGTCATAAAAGTTATCACTATGATAGTCAATCGACTGCCAGGGTATGCTAACTTTATGATAGTTTACATGATTATCTCATTTGGGTAGACGGTACATCTATCCTCATCCTTATATAAAATATTTTTCACGATTTTTGTACGCGATACAGATTTTTGATTTGGAAACTCTTGGGTTTTTCATTCCTTCTTATTGGTGACATCAGTAGCTTCTTTTCTGTAAACAGACGGACCTTTGCAGAAGTGAAATATAAAACAATCAAATAAGGCTCTTATTTGGACTTTCTGCGACAGTTTATCAAACTGTAAGTCAAAAGAACAACATACCCTTTCTTACTTACTGCAGACTATTTTTTTACTTATTCATGTGTTTTACAGTCATTTATTTTCAAGTATTTATCCAAGAAATATACATGCAAATATTTATTGACTATTTGTGTATATTTTACACGTAATATGATTTAGTACTAATTGCTGGTGCCTATAAATGGCCAAATCTTCTACGCAAACTGTTATAATCACTTCGCACTTATCATCGTTCGGCACTACTATTAAAACACCTGAAATGCAGTAACATCATAACTGAAAACAAAATGTGCGGATGAACCTTAATTTCTGCATCAGATATATTTAGTGTTTGGCACCTGTTATCATATCCATCTTGTAAATTTACTAGAAACATTAAAAAAAACATGTATTAGGTGAAGTCCTTCTAGGTCAATTATTTCTTTATGAAACTATTATACTTAGAAATGGTATTACTCTGACCAAAAACTTACGAAAACTTTATGTATCTATTAGATGTACATGTAAATGCATATATCGTATATGTGTTAGGTACACCGAACGTATTCGACGACAGCCATGTACACTGCGTTAAACCAAGGAACATATCATGTCACTGTGGTAGCTTACAATCATGCACTGGATGGAAGCAAACCTGTATGTTCTGACGGAGTAACTGTTGATTCTACACTCGCTACAGTGTCGGAAATTGTGCTCAAAGATTCTATCGTTGCAAGTGGGTTAATAAGGGATGATGAAACTGATCAGGTCTTCTTTGTGGCAGCAAACAGAGAAATTGCGGAAATAGATAATCCGTCGCAGATATGTTTGTATGTTGTATAAGCTTGTAGCAACTCTTTATCTTGCACAAGAAAACAATATATACAACTTACATAGGCGTGGCAGTACTTGATTGTAAAAATAATATGCATACTTTAGGACATTTTCTAACTTAATATTGGGTACAAATGTGAAAAAATGTATTTTGCATGTTTGTTTCTTGGTCAGAGAGCAGTACGATTTTCTCACACGTTTTATATATTAAGTCTTTTGAAGTTATATGCGTGCCTCTATAATGTTCATGTACGGTATGGACTTTGCTTATGTAATATTACACGTTTCGTTATATATTATAGTGAAAAGGCTACACAGGTGCTTAGCGCAAAGATTAAAACATTTCCCCATAAAAGACATATCAATGGCACTAAACTGTCACTCCCAGCATCAGTGTGTGGAATTGCATATGGAATTCACGAAAGTTTAATGATGTTCGTTAAATCTGACGCCCTAGTAAGTATGATTATTCTTTAACACCCTTAAGCATTCCTATAAATACGCCTGTATACTTCATTGTAGTAATTGGTAGGAAAAGTAAATGTAGGGCATTTAACTACCACAATAAAGTTTTCACTTTTTTTGTTTGGATGTATGTACAAATATCAGTCATTCGATAAGTAAGATAAAAATGTACAATTGTTCAAATTTCTAAATCTGGAGGGATATGTTATTTCAATCTTTATAAGCTAAATTAGAAAAAAAAACATTTATGTTGAACATTCAACTGAATTCCTTAATTCCTAGGAACATATGCGTATTACAATCAGTGATAATTGATTTTAGTTACAAATTTCATGGAATGTTACATATGGTGCCAGTGGGGTATATGATTATGAGGTTGGACTCTCCTCTGAAGACTCGACTTTTCCTGATATCCTGATGTTTCGGTCAACACATCATCACAATTTCACAACAATTATACATCCAAATATTGTAGAAGGCGAAGAGTTTTATATATTGATTAAAACTACGACAAAGTCTGGAATCGTAGATACTAAGGTATTGTCTTGCAGCCTTAGTTTGGAAAATTGCACTTGTAACTTCAGATATAGACAAAATTTATAGTAAATCAATACGGATATGGTCAATATGGAGAAGAGTCAGCTTTTGTACGATGAGTCCTATACAACTGCAGATCACAATAGCTAACTTACAGAGTGACAAAATTATTCCTAAAGAAACTGAATTACGCTAATAGTTCTCAAAATGCATCGTCGTAGCATTCGCTATGCAATTCCATCCCAACCACCGGTTTGAATCATTCCACGATCTCTATTTGCCACATTTTGGTTGTACTTCGGTCATTATAGATTCCATATGTTTTGTTTAACACTTACTCTTTTAAATTGCTTCGTGTGACAAAAGTAATTGGTTTCTGTATTATCCAATGTGAATTTAATGTGAAGATACACAACAAAGATTAAATTGAAAAACAAAAAGATGGATATGATTTCTGATGTTGTCTTTATTACTGTGTGTTTTTTAGTATCTGGCCATTCTACACAATATGCAGTGGTTTCCCTGAGTAATCCATTGATGATCCGTTTTATATTATATTTTGGACATATTGACCAGTTGCTTGATGTGTAATACAAAAATTTGTTTGCTACAGACAATTGGGCCTTTTACTGTGATAAAGTCACCTCCAACATTCCAAGGCTCTCTTACAATAAGAAAGGAGATATCTGAAGACATCGTCTTTCTAATTGTTGATTGGGAACAGGACGACTTTGCTGACCCTATAGATCCACATCCATTAGACTTCCAAGTCTCTGTTGGTAAGTTCAACACTACACTTTCGACGTGTCATGTTGTAACGATTAACTGTTTTAATTAGAATAGAATAATCAGAATGATGTTGTTTATAAATTATCCAATATTAGTATACTTAGTTATATATGCAACTTTAAACATTTTGCCTTCAGGCACATCAACAGAAGGACAAGATATTCTACCGTTTGCAACATTATCATACGTCGGCTCATGTAAACAAACTCTTCCACGAATGTGTACGGCTGTTAATGTCAAAAACTTGCCATGGTTATTTCATGGAAAACAAAGTTACTTCTTTACAATAAAAGCATCAAATCGAGCCGGGTTATTTGTATTAACAGCGATTTCTTACAAACATGATATTGAGTTAGCCTCCAGAGGTCTTGTTCATGACGTTGAAATTAGCACAAAAACTGAAGTATGTATACAATATTTTTATTTCTATATTCCTTTTTGTTATACATTACGGACGTATTTTATGACTTGTTTTTCGTTTTAACAAACATTTGTTCTTTATCTGACAATTAAAATATATATAGCTATTCTAACACATTTTATATATTATGATAAAATCCAGCACGGTTAATGGACGAAATGGGAAAAATGATGTAACGATGTGACGAACGTAAATGAGATCGTAGAATCGCATTTCGCTTTTTAGAGTTACCATGATGATGTACTGCTACGTGTTCAGTAAATTTCGGGGTAGCCTTTTTAGTGAAAATTGCGAGTTTGAATCGATATAATAAATGTGTCCCTATAGTGTATCGTTGAACAAACTACAATGTACAGCCAGTCGTTCGGATGGGAAAAGTTAAGTAATTAGTGTTATTCGCTCGTGATGTAATGTACTACACATTCAAACTCCTGACCGACAGCGTGCTAGTACATGTAGTTTTCATATAGACTTAGGATTTTTAGAGATAGATCTGTACCAAATTTATTCAAATCATTCCCTAGAAACTTGACGGCATACAAAGGCATGTTACTATTCTTGTATATGCGTTCAAACTAAGCTTAAGAGCTTCTACCAGAATGTGTCTTATCAATAAACAATTCCACGGGTCAAAATTGACCATGCAAAATGTGGTCTACTTCGCCGTTTTACTTATATTGGACTTGTAATAGGAAATCTTATTCTGCAAAACCACAAGGTCTAGAGCAGCTTAGATATTAAGTATGTGTCATTGTCAGGTAGACCTCTACCAATTGTGTTCAAATCATGCCACTAGTGTCAAAATTGTTTTGCTGAGTTTAAAAGTAATTTTCACAGAGCCTTACCTATTGGATATCTGAATATACAATCGTCTTCTAATGGGCCTCAAGGCCAAGTTTATTCAAATCATATTTCCGGACCAAAATTCACCATGCATAGGGGGTCTTTGTTTAACATAGGCTTGTATAGGAAATATTTTTCTGCAAAACCACAAGGTCTAAAGCAGCTTAGATAATTAGTATGTGTCATGGTCTAGCGGGCATCTTCCTACACTGTTCAAATCATGCCCCTGGGGTAAAAGTGACCACGCCCTGGGGGCCTCTTGTCCGAGACAGAGTTTAAGGAAAAAGTTTTAAAATGTTATTGTCTGAAACAGCATGGCCCTGACTGATGTTCTTCTATGAAGCCTGTTCACATTAAGCCCCTGTGGTCAAAATTTACCACGCCCAAGGTTAAACCTATTTTGTTCAATAACAAAAGAACAAGAAGGTCATTGATCTTCAAGCTTGATGTTGAGGTTGTTCTTGACCAGTAGCTACCCCAGCTAATATTGATTTCATAGGATCAATCACCGGGTCACTTAACTTACTGGCCTACTTTCTTGTTTTTAAGCTACTGCAATGGACTTTGAACTGTTTATATAGTTTTGCATGCAGATTTCAGCTTTGACGTTGGCTAACCTTGACCTTCACAAGCTGACCTACGTTTTTGAAGCTACATCATTGAAATTGAAACGATGTAATACAGGTTTGCCTAAAGATTTCAACTTTAACATTAGCTGATCTTGACCTTGACCTACTGTCTTGTTTTTGAAATTACAGCTATATTGATCCCTTCGCATGCAGTTTTTAACTTGAGAGCAATTCCACTCAGGTAATCGATAGGGCCATTATGGCCCTTTGTTTGCAATTTGGTTTGACATTTAATGAAGGTTGAATATACATGTAGCCTGCCCTACTGCTGTGATAAAACTAAACTTAAAGATCGTTCTCTTTGACAGTTTATGGATATCGATGACATTGATTTTCAATCAAACAATGAGACATTAGCCATACGATGGGATGGCTTCAATCATCCATATGAAGACATAGCTTATATTGTTTGTTTGAGGGAAGGGGAGAGTAATGACTCTATAACCTGCGATCATGTTGAAAGTAAATCTACACACGTATTCAAGAACTTAAATCTTGTACCCTATCAGGTATTGTTCATAGTGTTCATATTGAAACATTTTTGGAAAGGCTTTTTGTGATACATCACACATTTTTTATATCTTGGATATTAAGTTTTCTTAGCAGAAGTTGGAATTATTTTGGTACGATGTGGCTTAATAAATAGAAGTCGCAGTAAAATAGTCATCTGTTATTAAGTTATAATTTCGGTTGAGTTAGTTTTATAATCACAGCACCTGTTTTTACATTTAGACATATTATCAGACAGAGTTTTTTAAAGATTAAATGAATCAGTCAACTCACTTCACATGTTTTACTTTTAGACATACTATCAGACAGTAATTGCAGTAACAAAGGCAGGAAATACGACCGTAACATCTGATGGCGTGACTGTCGTGATAGAAAATGATCATCTCTCCGGTGTTAATATCTCTGATGGTCCAAGATGTAACCTATCCGACACCAGAAATGGTATGGCGTGAATTTTACGACACGTTGATTCATTTTCTTATTTATTTAGACATTGCAGTGTTTAAGAACACTACCTCTGGCTTCATTTCTGTTAGAACTTATGTCCTTTGTTATTGTTTTCTTTTGTTTAACATAAAAGTTACTGACGGGAATCAATTGGTACTTATAAATTGTTTGAGCGCAATGAGAAAACGTGTTATGCATAAGAATTATAACTATACGCTTATTAATTTAAGAGTTACTGCCCTTATCTAAAAATATTTGAAATAGTTGATACTTGCACTTCATGTATTAATGGAGATTCTTAATTTTAACAGAGGGCAATAAGTGAAAGTAATGTGTACACTGAACAGGTTAAGAAACGCAAATATTTCCCCTGTTGAACATTTTTATTTGAACGACGCTATTGTTTTTATTTCTATTTAAGTCATTTTTTGCGATGAATTATTGAATTTGAATAAATTCGAAACACGATAACATTGTTAAAATAAATATTTTGCCACTTTTGCATTTCTAAACCTATTGAGTGTATAAGAGTCATAAGTCTAACATTATTATATTTTGAGTTACAGCCCATTGATATTTATTTTGTGCAGAGCATGATGTTGAAGTACTAAATGGATCCAAGTGATACGTCATGTTTCTAAAGAGAATCCGACAGAAAATCATTGCACAAGAGTTATAACTCGTGCTTCATTTTTTGTGTCACTCTTGCTTATGTATACAGTTTGAGCCTGTCATAGTGGTCACCTGATAGCATAAAAGGACAAAGGGCATTGAAATAGATATTGCCATTTTCAATCGATACAACTGAACTTCTTGGTCATATGCCTTTTAATAGTGACATTATTTGTTCTGTACCGATCTTTGTATTGCTTCGAACTTGGGTAGCTTACGAAGCCATTGTACGATTGTCTATGACAAATACTATATCAAATATTCAGTTAAGGTCAAAATTTGAAAATATACATACACTGTAGGCTAGTATCAATTGTAAAAATGTTTAAATGCCTCAGAAATATTTATATCCCTTATTTCAGTTTTGCAGACAAAATTTGGCAAATAAATGACATCACTGTAAATATAGGTCAGTAAAATTTTGTGTTAAAGGGTTATCAAAATCCACAAGCTTTTGAAAACTGTTCCGTACAGGTCGAAAAGGGCTCACTAATGACCATATGGTGGTCTATATCACAAAGGCAGAAAATCTGCAGTAATGAAGCATTACATAACATGTACCTGATTTTATTGTTTTTTTTTCGCCCGAATTTACGTTATCAAGCCGCCATGTTTTCGTGTATAACACCAATTCTGATTATGTTATTCCCGATATTTTTTACGCCTTTGTCAAAATTAGACCAATATGTACAGGGCACTGATTCAGCAAAGCATAAGGAACACAAATATGATACAATATATTCTGACAGCATCTGTGGACGAATCTCTGCTAGATTCGGTTCCATTTTTAGTTAGATATTTACATGTACCTGTACATTATACCATACATTTTAAACTAGAATATACATCAGTTTTCACAATGTTCAACTTCAATTTTAATATAATTTCGATGATTTTTATAAAAGATATAACATTTCAGACTATTTATACAACTGTGTTCTTGTTTTTGCTGTCATGGTGATTGTGTGATGCCAGTTCGCAACATTGACTGTTATCTAATGTTTTCAGATATAAACATGGTTTTACACCATCATATGGAGGTAAGTAGTGCCATTATTTAGTGTAATAAATGTAATGTATTAGCTCATCATGCAATGTATATCATAACAGTAGATATCTAACCGAGGAAGATGGGAAGATGATTTTGAATAGTCAACCCATTCTAAACAACAGTATACTTCGTTAATTGTATAATCATGCTTTTAAAGTAATGGCTACGTAGATACTGTATATTTGCAAATTAAACGATGACGGAAGGTTGTACAGTTAAGTAGTTTATGCAGTTATGCTTCAGGACAAACGGTATGGCTGCCAGAATGACCTTCAGTACCAGTCGTCCACAAATAAGCTTGAGGCTCACTGGGTAATTCCAGAAGATAAACGACACGTTTTGAAGGATGTATATTGGACAGTGGAAGAGAAGGCACCAATCGCAGGTATGAAATATGATTCAGCACCTGTCTTTAAAATCATCCTATTCCCCAGCTTATTTACGATACACATTTAAATGATAGCTGATTCTACAAAGGGGTATGTATGTCACACGAGAAACATCACAGTGTATGGTTGATAACCACATCATGGTTTAAGAAAGGCATAAACTCGTAGAATGATCTTTATTTTGTAACATTGCCGTTTCTCTATGAATATCTACTGTCATGCAAAAAGAAAAAGTGTCGTCAAATAACCGATATAAGAATACCTACTTTATTCTAAATAAGTGTCATTATATAATTATATCATTCCTTGATTAAAACTTTTGAATATTATAAAATCCGTAATTTAAAAAAATAATATCACAAACCTGTATCGTTGTAGAAATGATAAGCAAATTTATAGTTTACTCGAACCAAGATTTATCGAGATATCCCAATAGTACGAGTATCAATTCAAAACCGTAGGTTGCATATCAAGAGTCTTTGTTGTTTAGAAATTGATATCTATATACTGATCTTATTTTTAAAAATCCCTTTTTAGAGTTCTGGACTGCAGTTGGACCATACGTGTACATAAAGTCAGTCGACCATTTATATCAGAGTGACTTGATATTGATGCCTGGACGGAAATATAGAATTTCATTGAAGTTCTGTCCTGAGAAATACTGCTTCATGCCTTTGCAAAGTGACGGTGTAACGGTGATACCAAATCCACCTTCAACTGGTCACATAGATATTACGGAAACGGAATCTTTCAAACTCACGGTACCAAAATCAGCAAGTTACAAGTCACACTTTTGAATCTACTCATACAATAGTTAATATCATGCTCGATTATGCTCAGTATACCTGATGTTTTAATCAATGACAACTGATTAAGTTTTTAAAAGTCGTTTTACTTTCGTAGATATCTACCATTAAAACAGTTCTTATAATAAAGCCAGTTTATGTACTACACTACTTTGCTTTTTTTCAATGTCACTTATTGTACACAGGAACAGTTTGTGGTATAATTTTAGCTGTCTAGAAGTATTTGTATAATTGAATGATTGTAAATTGTAATTATTAAATGCATTGAAACAGGTGGAAATGACGCCGTTCAGAGATAGTAATTTAGAAGATGAAGGGGAACAACTCCGTGTGATGGACCATTACGAATGGGCTTTCACAGATTCGCACGACGATGGTCGTTTGATCAGCAAGTGGAAAAGGATAGATATTATCTATCATACTGAAAACAAAGTATCAGAATTTGAGTTATTCTATTTATTGAACAAGTGTTGATTCACATTTACGATATTATTAAACACATGTTTCCTTTAACACCCACTTATTAAGATTTATTTCATGGCGTAACTTACTCGTTTTACCGTGTGTAATCATCAATGGTCTTCGAAATATTGTAAAACGAACATTGCAGTTAAAAATGAACTTATTATTCTGCAATAACTGGACGCGTCGTGGTGTAAGTGGGGAACACATCTGACTTCTAGCCCAAAAGTCGTGGGTTCAAATCCCGGTAGCGGTAGAACTACGATGTAAAACATATAAGCTAAAGCTGCTCGTTTACAGTTTCCAGTGAAATAAAATTCTCCAAAATGATATACTAAAACATGATATGTGAAAGTAATTGATAGAATCGACAGCAGAACAAAAATCTAGGTAGCAATTTGAGAAATTATGTTGCAAATGTTGATGGGCTTTGTTTTACGGCATCGCGACAGTAGCTGTTTATATTTGAATTTGGTAGCGTATAATGTACAAGACTTTATACTAGAACCTTTTTTTTTACTAGAGTCGATATTTTCTAAAACGTGGTATTTTTATGCAGTTTGAAAAACTTGATTTTTTTCACCAAAATATGAGAGCAAGCAGATTTAAAACTAAACTTTGTACATTTTGAGTATGAAACGTGGTACTATTAAATAACAAGGTGGCATACAGCGTTGAATTTGTAATAAATTAGCAGTCTCCGAAAATGTATTAAGCGATATCTATCTTTGCAAACGCTTTTAATAATAGCATACTTTAGATTAATTTACATCTTAAAATTGTTGTCATACATATAGATATATTCTGTAAATTTTAATTGTTTGTCGATAGTCAAAGTGTGAGGTCGTATATAGTAATAATTGTTTACTTACCCAGATGAAATTTGAGATCAAACTACAAAGTAATATATCCTTCACGAAGTGCTGGAAAGTTTCGGTCCGAGGATATACAAAAGCTGGACTTTCTTCTAGGGTATCTTCCGGAATCAGGAACTGTAGTGATATACAACAAGTACGGCCAAATATTGTTATTGATGCCACAGGAGAAACAAGTCTTTCGTCACGTAAGTGTCCATGTTTTCTAAATAAATGTTGCTGACAAAACTCTAATATTTCATTTCATTCAGCAACATGTGCTTACAGCGTTCAGACACCCACACGATCCCCTTCGATTAAACATTTTGTATAGTACAATGCATTGGACTTGAATAGTTTTCGAATGACTTTCACCAAACGTGTGCTGTTGAACTCTATGACAACAGTAAAACACTGACGTTCCCAGTATCCTACTCCTTTTATATCATATATCTGGGTTTTTTTATCAAATAAACAAGTTTTACCACTACCGCTTCATGTATTGAATGTATCTATTAACCTATAATTTACTTGCAACATGTAAAACTTTGTCAACAATGATATATAAGATCTTAGCTTGAATTTCTACAGAGGACGGTCACGAAGGTCAAGGTGTCTATCTTGAAGAGAATGCTGTATGGTCGGTCGATGATGTTGATTATACACCCTATAGTAACATTTTCTCGGCCGTTTGGCCGACACTCAGGTAAAAGACAATTTAAGTTTTAGCTGAGAGACTTAAAACGATGGTATCAAAACATAAGGTCATGAAATAGCTTACGTCTACATCTCCATATTAACAAACAATATTATTCCATGTTGCATTACATGTAGTGAGGAAGCGTTATCAAGAGAATGAGGCCTTGTATACGAAACGTTGATCGCTTGCTAACTTGTGTTTTCTCATAGACACCGGAATTACACATGGGCTGTCCTTAGAATGATTCCGGATGATCCATTGACGTTCTATGAACCTTCAAAAGAGCTTTATCTGGAAGATCCATGTTCTCATCCAAATGCATTAAAGTGCGGACACACAGGTAAAGTGAAGACTCATTATCTGTCCACTCATTGGGGTGAAAAATGTATGATGTATAATAACTATCAAGAAAATTCAATTGCGAAAATGATATATTTAGAAAGCAAAAATGTAATGAATTATCTGTCTGACATTTGTAATGACTCGCGGCTTAAACAGATGCCACGTGATGTTCTTCCCGTTATCTGTCTGCACAGGTTAAGTGAGTTTGTTCGAAATGGTCTCCCTAAAACTGCAATTTTATGCTCAGTCAAACTTTGACGAAACAGTAAGATCTAATACATGGGAAGCGTAGCTATGTTTATACATGTAGCAGCAATATCTTAGGCAACTCACATGCGAATAAAATTTTACTGTTATAACACATGAAATTATCAAACCATTAACATGTTACATATACCTGTATCAATGGCACATATCTTTAAATAAAAACTGGGCGCTTGCTTTCAGTTATTCAAACCAGTCTTTAAATGTACTTTGAACTATGCCTTGTGAACTGTATAACATTTTAGCAAAAGCATGTGTGACTAATGATTTACATCAGATCTGAAGGTTTCAGTGGCTGCAATAACAAACCTTTCAAGATTTTTTTTTAGATTATCTGCTAGTTTTTGACTGGGTATAACTTATGCATATTTAATTATTGAAGGGTTTGAATATGTAAATGCCGTGTTTGTTGATCATCCTCTTGAGCACGGGCAAAGGTATATGGTCTGTATACACGCTAGTAACACGGCAATTGGACATGAATTCTGGACACAACAATTAGATGACGTGAACACATGTAGTGACGGGATGACCGTTGATCTCACACCACCTACAACAGCTGATGTATGGATAGGGCTTCATAAGGGGGATAGATTTCAGGTGCATTGATTTTACAGTAGTTTTCTGACAACCGTAAATATGTAAATGATACTTTTCCATCAATGATGATAATGATACGGAAGATGATAATAATAATACATGTAATGATGATGATGATGTCAAATTAATAATGTCAATGAAAATAATGAATGTTTTTAGATCAATGATCATACAATAACTTATAAACATCTGAGCAGTACACACTTTATCGTATCAAGGTATTTAATTTGTCAATTATCAAAGCAAGATGTATCACTTGCTAACGTTTATCAAAGATACATTGTTTGTAATATAGGACAATTATCATACTGTTACACTACAATTTAATTTCGCAACATTTATGAACGAACAATTATGGAAAAAAATGAAAATAATTATGATCAAATAGAAATAAAAATCACAATTATGCAAAGTATCCTCGTGATTATGAGGCTACGCATATTGTAGTTTGCATACGGAAAAATGTATGGGACTTATCGTTGACCTAAACAAACTTGAGAAATGCAAAACTTAGTTTGGCATTCAACCTCTCATATTTCCACTCAAACTATTTCTTTAATTCATTACTAAACTAATTTGTGATTTCTTAATCTTTACATAATTTCTGAAAAAGAATTCAAAACAACACATACTAGATGTTGTTAAAATTGATGCAGCTGTTTATATTACAGTTATAAGTAAGTTTCGGCATAATTCAGTGGCAAGTTTCTGTAGTTATACAATAAGACATGAATTGGCAAAAGACACAACAAGTGCCTATAAAGTTAATTTATGGCGTACATGTATCCTCATTTTAGCACACAATTCTGTCTATTATTTCAGACTTCAACATCTGATATGACAGTCTACTGGGAATCTTTTACGGATGTTGAAGAATACGGATACGCCGTCCATAGCAGTGGGATTGCTTCTTATGACGTGGCCATAGGTATTCAACAGTTATATTGGTTCACAACCTTAATCTATTAATTTCAGTATTTTTGTTGGTTGCAGCTTCCTTTGTGCTACATACTGCGCACATCAGAAAAAGATACAGTTGAATCGACAGTTATATTGACCACATTTATTGAACACGGAATTGTGATTACCTTCGTATTATATATATATATATATATTATATATATATATATATATATATATATATATAAAGATAATTATATAATATTTACAAGAAACGAATAATTTAAGTTATATAATAATAAATACCTATTTAAGGGTTACTTATCATGATATTTCATTAAATTTTGACAGTTGCCGAAAAATATGTATGTACAATTGTCTTATATATCATACATGAAACTGTAGTTTGTAAGTTTCCCCTTAAGGGAGTACATGTATAATGTTTAATTCAAGCAACTTTTGCGTTTTAAGGAACGTCAGCTGGAGGAACGGACGTTGTAAGCTTTACTAATGCAGGATTGGTGAATCATCATATCTTTCATCAGCTTTCGCTACAGGGAGGCCATACATACTTTGCAACAGTTAAAGGTATGACTCCGTAGTAAACACATGGATATAATGAGAACTAGCTACTAAGTCAGTCACAGACAAGGAATAGCTATCTCTGTGTTATGTCTTTCTGCCGATTTCTTACAAACCAAATTTAACGTACATGTAGGTCTCCTTTTGTACATGTTAAACTGCTTCCATCTCCATTATTTGAAGGAAGTCCGCCTTAAAGAACAATACTAGCCAAAACGATTCTCAAAATACGGAAGCCTATTACCGCTTGGTATATCATCAGGACTAATATCGGCATGATATTTATCACAGACCATTGACCAAAAGAAGCTGTTTTATAACACAGCTCACTTTTGTATAGATCCAACATCTCAGCCACATACTTTTTATGAGCGAATATGTAGGGATAACAGGAATAGCTGTTAATTCTTTAAAAAGCTATTTTATTTTACAGCTCAAGATTTCACAAACCAGATATCTCAGTCAATATCTTCAGCGGTGAAAGTTGACATCACGCCTCCGACACGGACGGGAAAAAGTATCAGCGTTGACGGCAGACATATTAAGAGTACAAGTTTGGTATCGGCTTAGTAAGTACAGGACAGCCTTATCTTGTAATAGCCTTGACATATCTTACAGGCAAAAAATTAATGTGAATTTGGTTTTGTCTAACATGGTCTATTTGCTATTCAAAGCTCACCGTTATTAAAAAAATTGTCAGGGAAAATGTAAAATAATTATCCGAAATGTTTTTACCGACATGGTTAATAAAACTATTTAATGAAGTAATAATATTCATGTCAGTAT
The DNA here is from genome assembly GCA_022818135.1 of Saxidomus purpurata. Classification (NCBI taxonomy): domain Eukaryota; kingdom Metazoa; phylum Mollusca; class Bivalvia; order Venerida; family Veneridae; genus Saxidomus; species Saxidomus purpurata. The sequence continues at coordinate 35,893,911 of JAFMSR010000004.1, forward strand.
ATTTGGCGACAAGAAAATAGCTACTCATTTAAATGTCTTGAAATAATATATCAAACTCTGGTCAATACTGGGACTTCTCTGTCCTTTTTTCTTAGCTGGAACGGTGCATTTGAAGATCTAGAAAGCGGAATATCACATTATGAGTGGTGCGTGGGAACGCACTCTGGATATAATGACGTGATGGATTACATTATCAGTGATGAGGAATTTGGACATACGCCTGCCGACAATCCTATGACCCTCACGGAAGGACATCTCTACTTTATTACTATAAAGGTAAATGGTGTTTTGAGTATACCATCCTTCGTATATTAAGTAGACGTTGTAAGCTTCTGTACTGTTAAAATGTAGATCATTTGAGTACCTCGAAGTCGTCTGTATAAGGACCTTGTACTCTTCATGTATGTCTGCCCTACTGAAATACATGCAACATTTTTACAGGCGTACAACAACGCTGGCCTCTTCAGTCTCCAGTCATCATGGGCAATAAGTGTAGATGTATCCGGCCCTATACCGGGGCATATATTTGACGGCGCATTTGTGAACGGAAGCGTAAATGATATTGATTACACAACAAACTATTCCGTTGTAAAAGCACACTGGACATATTTTCATGATCCCCATACTATCGTGAACGAATATTATGTCAGCATTGGAACCTGTAAAACGTGTGAAGATATCCTTACAAGACATCCCGTTGGAGTAGTGAATAGTAGGTCACACTAATAAAGTTCTAGTACCTTTGCAGAATAATATACAGTTACAGACTAATGTTGAGGTCAATATTAGTTTTGCGGATCCATAAAAAAGTGATATATCATTTTTAACAGGTCCGTCAAAACAGTCCAAAATTATTATATCGTAAACCTCATAAAAAGTAGTTAAACAATGTTGAAATATTACAGAAATGTCTAGCTCTACACGTTATTTTCCGGATCTACACGTTCTTTTTTAGTGAAATTTGCCAGGTAAACAGTTAATACCTTGAAAAGACTTTATAAGAGCACCAGGTATCTTAAATACACTGTGTATTTACCAAAAGTCAGGGTACCATTCTTAGAAATCAACGTTTTTATGATAATGTAAGATGTTTGAAACAGGAAACATTTAATGGTATTTCAGGTTTTACTGTTGACAATCAACATTTGTCTGAAGGTGTTACATATTTTGTAATCGTAACTGCTTGTAACACAGCCGATTTGTGTACTACTGCTTCGTCAGATGGCTTCATTGTTGACACATCACCTCCAGTCCAAGGTCACGTGTTAGATGGTGTTCACGGTAAAGACATACGGTATCAATCTTCCAGGTATTTCCTGACAGTTCATAAATACTTTTATCTGTACAGAATTTGTATATACATAGATTTCAATATGCCGAGCTCTTTTTGTGTCGTATGCGTTTGCAAAAAAGGAATACTTTACAAAACCTGTCAATGAATTCTCTTCAGGTCTATGTAAACTGGAAACTATATAAAATTAATTAAAATTATACATACATCTTTTTTCCTGAGAAAAGTCGTGTATATTTCGGGAAGTATATACGTTTATTAATAAATACGTCATATGCGAACAATTGTCACTGAATAGTAACATTGTGAGTAAGTGATGCACCGCAGCTAAATTGAATGCAAATAATATTGACATATTTATAGATGAACGATGTAGATAAGCATCGTCACAACGGACATGTTTTATTCTGTCCAGAAACATTGATTTCTTATAAACTTATACATGTAGTATAAAGAATTTGCTTTCTCTTTATCATTGATTAAATCGGCATCGCTTTGTTTTAGACATGCTGTTGGGTGTCGGTGGTATGGATTTTACGATACACAGTCCGGGATATCTCACTATGCTTGGCGCTTAGGATTATCAAAGGGCGCTGATGATGTTTTGCCGTCGCGAAACGTGCATAACTCTCAAGAAGGTTTTTTTCCAGATTACCTGGGCTTGACCAAAATGTTACTTCCAGCCAACACGCCTATCTTTTGTACAGTCAGGGCATACAACAAAGCAGGTACAAACATACTTTTGTATTATGGCTACTGCATATACCAATAGGAAAACGATGTTTCTAATAATGTGCACTGTGTATGGGGGCGGAGCTTAACTGCGATTTATCTATAAAAAGAGAACATGGTCTTTCTACAATATAGAACTGTTAAAAAAGCGCAACAGATCAAATGTGCCATGATACCTGTACAAAATAGATAGAGTACTGTTGACCCGAATAGTAACGTCATTTCTCGAAGTCTTCGCCTCTTTGAAATAGCGTAATTATTCTCGCAAACAGTACTCGGCGGTTCTACTGATATTTTCATCACATGTCATACTTTTGATACAATATATATGTTTCAACTCTTTTTGTTATATGCAGGCATGTTTACGGAAATGACTTCAAATGGGTTTATAATAGATGATTCAGCTCCAACATTTTCTGTACCGCTTACACAATCAAACATCGGAAGTATTATAAATGGCACCTCAGTACTCCGCTCAGTGTTAAAGGTGTATTGGCAAGTTGAAGATCCAGAGTCTTACATTGAAGCACAATATCTCTCGATCTCCTCTCATGTCGGCGGCGACTTTAATTCTTCCTCTACCTTGGTATAAACTATTTTACAATGTATTAATACTATTTAATTCAAAAATAATCATTTGCTATCAATAATTAGAACGATGCTTTATATATAACAACTGAATGTAATTAAAAATATTATTTCGTGTAAGTAAACACATGGTGTATGTAAGTGTGTTGTGCAAGTAAAATATGAGAATATATAATATAATATATTCTAGGTACCGGGCGTAGTTAGAGACTATACTTTTACTGATCTAGACCTCCATGACGGAAGTTTTTACGACGTGAAACTTGTGACATGTAACGGTGGAAAATTGTGTCAGCAATCAATTTTATACAGCATCCTTGTAGACAGTACTCCTCCAACGCCAGGTCGGTTGAAATAGGAAGTGTGCATTAGAGATACTAATTAGTGCTGCAGTCACACAATAATTTAATTTCGTTTAACCTACTGTCGCTGACTTTTATTCGATACGAATTTTGATTATTTTTTATAATAGCCGTGAATCACTGTTTTGATATTTAGCTTATTCGCGTAGCGAGTTAAAGTCCTGAATGGAAATTTTTTTTGGGCAGCTAAAGCTGTTGATGTACTTATATTTAATATTGAACAATAAAAACACAAAAAGACATAGGATCAAAAGCAGTCCATTTACAAAGGCAAAACCTATCAACAGAGAAAGACAAGGAATTATATTATTTTCTATGCCATTCAAGGAATGATGTGTAGCTTTTGAAATATAGGCGGGTTGTCTCAGTCGTAGTAAAAGTAATATATCAATATGTTTTAACAACTAACCACTCTTACCACTACGGAGGCAAAGATGAACAAAAACAAAAATGTACCTCCATCGGGATTCGAACTCGCAATCGTAAGAATTTAACCAGCGTGCTTACCGATTGAGCTGACGCGAACAGAACATATTTCTTTATGCTATACTTATTATATCTGTAAAACATTGAAGATTTACACCGTCTAGGATAAAATGTGCTGTTTTTTTGGCCATTTTGCCGGTGTTTTAAAGGTGGTCAATCACATTTAAGCAACATTTGATGACAATTTTTACTTTTTGAATATCATGTTAGAGATTTATTCAAGGAACAAAAAGACCCATTACATAGAGTTAGATCCCAGTTTACATTTTCTTAACTTCTATAAAATTTCGTTATTACTCCCCTTTAATATGAAAGTATTTAAAAAGTTGATTATTTCTTTTTTATTTCAATATAATTTCTACTTTTACATTTGCATTAGATAGATATACAAATATTTTAACATTCTGAATCAAAAGGCAAGTTTTAAAACTTTTGAATTCATTTATTTTCAATTTATCTTGGTTGCTCAACCAAGATAGGTAAAGGGAGGTAATAATATTTTTTCAAACTTGCATTTCTAATGAATTCCATCTAAATATATAATTGTTAATGCAAATATTTTACAAATATAATACAATAGGTCTTATATTTATATCTTTCCTTAGGCAAAGTATGTGTATCAAATTTGTACTTATGATAAAATAAATGTATCTTGGTTGGGCAATCAGGATAGGAAAATCAAATTTTAAAAATACCGCCAGTGAAAATCGTACTTGAATTAAGCGATAAGTGAACATAAATGAGTGTAAATGATCAGATGCTAAAGTTTTAAACAAATCTGTTACATGGCCAAAATCTGATTATCCACCTTTAACAGGAGGAAAAACTTGTGTTAACAGGGATACTCACGCGCTGTTATAAATCGTTTTTATTTATGCGCATTACAGGGTCATTAATGAACCTGTCTTCCAATTTTTCATCAAGCACGGCGCCAACAGTGCCGGGCTTAAACCGCTAGTGACGTCATAAACATGACGTTAACAACACGGACGTTGTCCCGTGCATTGTTGAACGTCGTACCAGTAAGAGCGTTTCATTCTTATTTTTATATTTTTGTATGCTAGAATAGCGTTAACGAAGTTGTTTTCGTGTTATAACACCTACGGAAACCCTCGGGATATGGTGTAACACTAGCCGTAATGGGTTCGGGCACCAACCATCCCCCGGGAATCAGGCGTTAACATTACTACATTATTTCGCTTAAACCCGTAAACATCTAAGTCATTCAGGATTATCCTTGATGCACAAACTTCTGTTTCTTGCGATTTAGTTATACCAACGCTTCTTTATGTAATCGTAAAATGACGTTGTGAACGTGATTACTAAAGTCTGTCCCATCCCAATGGGAAACTCAACTTTGGCCTGGAAAAGGTACTTTTGGACAACACAGCTAAAAATAAATACCTGTTTGATAATCTATGAAAAAGTCACCCTCCCAAATATAAAGGATTTTTCGATCGGTTCCTTGGTTTTCTTGTTATCCTCAAATAAAGTTTCTCTATGGCAGCTGTCCATCGTGAATTTTCGATGCCATCTTTGTTTTGGATGATGTACACGAAAATGCACGTGTCCTTATTCCTAAAATCGTTGGGAATGTCTCCAAATTGTGAATGCTAATTGAAAATTCAATTAATGTAGAAAAATCAAACTTACGGTGATTTATGTTCATTGTTCAAAGTATGAAGAACTAGACTGTCTTGTTCACATATTCCCGGTCTTTGAATAGCAAGCATCGCTTACTTATCAAAATAGTTTATTTTCAAGTAGATCTACAGAGTTTAAACATGCGTTGAATGATCTACTGTAATTCATAGTTTCCTACACACTGATCTCCGGGTAAGCAACCGTGGGATAATATTGAAACGCACATCCCTTTGAATCACAACATTCCTAATAGTTGATGGTCTTTACATACATCTATACATAAAAATGGCGTCCGTTAACTATTTAGGTTACTACATGTACCTACTGATGTGAGCATATTACGTAATGGCTGACGTCACTACATTAATAACACTCACGGCGAGCAACTAAACATTTGAAATGCCTATAGAGCCGATAAACGTACATGATCTATCTTGTGTTTAGGTATCGCTCGCACTTAAAAAGTCGAGTACTTGATGAGACAATTAATATAGAATATCACATTTAATGTCTACTTTATAGATCTATAGATGATCTATCTTAAAAAGTAAACGTTTTGCGCAAGGAAGTATATACCTCTACTACATACACCCCCTCCTAACTAGAATTCGTCCTCGAATTCTTGGAGTATAAATGTCTGTGGGACGTTCTTGAGAAGGGTGGCAGTGAAATGGCAGAAGTGTCGGAATCAAGCGTAAATAAATATGTAGAAATCACTCGACTTAATTTCGTACCATACCCCTATGAAAAATCTTAGTTTCGATCATGTTACCGACATGATTGTGACAGAAAATTATCATTCCGAGTGACCAGCGTAAAACTGACTGTTTCACGTTTCTGTTACCATGTAGATCTATATATTAGTTTGAGAACTATTTCCAGTCTCTATCCTACAATACTCGCCCTAATGAAGGTGGATCGGAAAGGAATGACACCTCTGCATAGCATCCTTTGTAACCCAGGCTTTTCATTACCCATTAATTTTTTTTTAATATATGACCGGAGAGAAGCGACAGGAATTCACTATGGGTTCCGTCGGTGCACCATAGAGACTGATATATTCTTCTTCCACGCGTGATGCTGTGTTTAAGTGTTTTTGGTAATGATCCTATTTTACATTGAAACGGAAACGAAGAATAGCAAATCCGAAATACGCGTGACGTACACGACTGTAGGTACTAATTTAAAAGTAGACAGGAGGTCAACCCTAGTTTCCCATCTCATCTTCCAAACCCGATTTCCTAAAGCGGTTTGAGAAGCACAACATCATCAAAGTCAGTTATTGTATCTAAAACATTAATTCAGTGTGTTGCGTGAAGTCGGGATGTACATGTCGGCTCGCCATGCATTCCTTGTATAATTGGTTTCCCGCCGTGGTTTTGAAGCACGCGCCACAGGCTATTACGTAAACTTTCGGTACACATTTTCTTACCTAAACGTAGGCTACATGTATGTATTGGCACAGGGGGTCAGACATCCGGACACTTTCATTCTAGGATTTGGGCGATATTGAAGTTGCAAGTGGTGCAAATCGATCGGGAAATATTTGTTTGTTGCTATTTTATTGTTTATTCAAGGCTGCGAGTTGTCGTATAGGTAGCTCTATTCATCAGTCGTCACATGACGATCGTCCGTTGAAAATTGATTTAGATCTATGTTGGCTTTGAGTGAAATGCATATTTGACATCCCTTTGTTGTTAAATATAGAAGTTTAAGTAACTTTTATTAAACCTAAATTTCCAATACTGCAGTGTAAGCCCTTATTCTTCCTCAGTAATCAACACGACGGCAAAAAAACTCATATGAAGACGTTGCAAATGTTTTGTAGAAGGCGTTAGCGTCATATCAAAACTGACGTCGCTAACTTTGAGTATATCCCCGATAGCGACGTTACGGGTGCCGCCATATTGGATTCAGCGACGTCGCGTCATTAACATTACGGCCTTTGGGAAAAATCACAAAAATTCAAATTTTGACTAAAATATCAAGTTAATTAAAAAAATGAAAAAGTGGCCTGGAGATATTAATGTTCCAGTGATGCTGGTGTATTTAATATTGATGGCATGTGCATATTCGAAATTTTATCGAAGTCTACCGATTGAGTGGGACAGACTTTAATACAAATTTGTTACCCCACAGCTTGTGCAGCGCTAACAGGGAGGAACAAACCAAGTATTAAAATGTAATGCGTGCTATTGGTGTCAAAATGCAAAACTAAAAACAAGAACGATTTTGCACCCTAGTTTGCACCACAGATTGACTGCACATAATACGCTTTCCGCGAGGGAAGCGGAATTATACAGTGGATATTGTGAAAAGAGCCCGGCGGCCGAATATGCCATACTTAAGACCAGCTGCGCATGCACCGTCTCTCTAAAACGTGCAAACGTCACAGTCCTGCTATCTTAGAACAATGCGTGGGGGCATTCTTCGATTAAAAACTCTTATTGTTTTTTATATTTAAAAGAAAACATTATGAGTCTGTTCCAATGTATGACAATACTCACAATGTGATCAATTGCCAGCTTACAAATCTAGTAGCACTAAGCTAGCGGAGTAACAGAAATCTTATATTTCAAAAATCACGTAAATTATAGCCTTAAGTTATTTGTAAGATCAGTGCTAATCATTTCTTTAGAACAGACTGATGTATTTAATTGTTCTCATTTTCCCGTACAATATATAGGTGTATTTGCTATCAATACTGACCATGCAGCGTCACTTAATCGCCAACCTGAAGGTTGGATGACA